>JANUSC010000615.1:0-67052 GCA_025200525.1 Camellia lanceoleosa | reverse complement strand
AAATGAAGAAAATGTGACGCGTAAGTCCAGATTCAATGGCACCTACTAGATCAAGTACATGCCGAAAAATGACTTGCCATTTGGAATCAGTCTTATTTTGTGGTTTTGGATTTAAAAATAAACAAGTAGTGTAATTCCCACCGATTGATTATGATTAATCAACAATAACCCTAGGATGGACCTTAGCCTAGTGCATTCCCCGTGTCATGCTTCTATTTTTTTCTTTTTTGGGATGTGCAACTCAGAACTTGATTTGGCCATGAGTTTATAGTAAGACTGCATATAATTATTTAACCTGCGAAAATTGCTCTAATTCGAGTCTGTTCGCTGCTTATTTTGAATCTTAAGGTTTCACAAAAATTATTAGGATCGACATATGCTTTTAGAATTTTTCTTATTTTGTGGGCTAAGTAGCGAAAGTTGCTGCATTTTTATCTACAATTCAAGATTCACCAAATACCTCAAGTATTTGTATACAATTTTTTTTTTTTTTTTTTTAAAATCTAAATCATTAGATTTTCTTGCAAGTTTTGTAAGTGTGTAACCCTAATATTCTCTTTCTCTCATTCACTTTAACTGATTATCAAACTTGTAAGTTTTAACATTGTAACATTATAAATAATATCACACACTGCTTTTGTTTGAAATACTTATTATTCAATTGAATTTTTTTTCAATTCTTACAAATCTAGAAGTATGTGATGTTTTTTTCTCTGTTAATTTTTATTTAATTTAATTTTAATTTTGTAATCCAATTCTTAATGGAGGATAGTGTTGAATCTCCAAAGAACTAAAAAATATTTTCTAAAAAATTTTAAATAGCCAAAAAATAAAAATTTTAAAAGAAAAAGAGCAATCACAAACCGTCCAAGAGACATTCCGCTGAATTTTATCCGCATAAATGTTGAACCCAGACATTATGGGCGACATTGTTGGTTTAATTTTTTCTAAACCGCATATATGGGTAAGTCTAAAACCACAAATCAAATCATTAAAACCGGAATCAAGAAGCACTCATAATCTATGACATTTGTCACTTTATGTGATAACTCTTCATACAGTAAAGTCATAAACGTGTAGAATTTATATTCGGTTTTTATTAGGAACTATATCACGTGATTTATATTCAATTCTAGTATAATGGAGTTTTCACTTTAGAATGAATTTGAATCATACATCATTACTTTGAAAATTGTGGATATTTAGGATTACTAATTATTACAATTTGGGGACAAAGTTGTACGGTGTTAAGGAGGATTTTAGTTCCAAACCAGGCTAGCTCGGTCTCGTTTGAGAAAAGATGCTATTTTAGTAACTTTTAATTTACAAAAAATATTCAGAAAAATTAGAGAAAATAATATGACAATTTATAATGACTTTCAAAGTAAAACTAAAAATTGTCAAACAAGGCCTCAGATTGTTCTAAAATTGTACAGTTTGTACTTGTGAACTATATAAGAAGAATATTTCACTCATGAGAGATTTTTTTTTAAAAAAATACATATAACTATATTCCTTCTTTTCAACATAAATAAGTAAATAATTGTTTAATAATATCTATATCTATATATTAAGGAAAAGTGGACTTTTAAACCCTATGCTTCAAGTGTGAGAGCTTCAATACCTTCAATCCTAATTTCTTAATTTTAATTCTTAAAAAACAAAACCCCAACACTCCTAATGAATTCTCCCAAGTCTTTTTTTGACTTCTCCAATAATTGATTTTTTAAAATATAAACCCCAACACTCTAATGAATTCCTCTCAAATCTTTTGACTTCTCTCCAATAATTCCAATAATAATTGAATTCCTTCTAAGCTTGAGCATTGATTTTTTTAAAACAAAACCCCAACACTTATTGAATTCTCCAAAGTCTTTTTGAATTCTTGAAACTCCAACACTTAATTCCAATAATAATTGAATTCCTTCTGCTTGAGCTTTTAAAAGATCAGCTCCAATAATAATTGGAGCCTAATTATTCTCGCATAGTACTAGTGATAGGCTAGTATGTAACTTATCAGAATTGTTTTAGTTTTTAGTTTGCAAGATCTTTTTTATAAACAGTTTTTAGTGTCCAGTACGTTAGGACGAAAAAAATTGTTTTATAAACTCAAGTTTCTTTTTTAACTTTAGAGTATCTGAATTCTAAACTCAAGTTCCTAAACTTTCAGATAAATTAAACATCAAGTTCCAAAGCTGCAACTTTTCCAAAAGCATCATAATGTTGCTTTACTATTGCAATACTGCAACAAAAATTAATGTAATCTTAGGTGGATTATTTTATTCAATTTTTTTTCATTTGCTGATAAAAATAAGAAATAAAATTAACAACCACAAGAAGTATTAAATTAGTATATCCTCCAAAGCAAACCAGCGAAACACGTGTTACAATTCATTGAGAGGTTCGAGTCGGAGTTGTCTAATTAACAAACAAAGCTAGAAATTAAGCATCAAACATGGAAATAATGACAAGAGAAAAAGGAAGAGACAAAACAAATTAAAAATCAATTTGTCTAAGTATGAACTCGGCAATGCTTCCCTACAAGAACACAAAGTGCTTTTTTAGTGGCATACTTTCTCATATTTTATCTTTTTTAGAGACATTTGGTTGGCAAAAGCCCAAACAAGATAATGAATGCATTAGTTGAATCTAACATGGCCTTCAATAGTCATTGTTTTTATCCTCATATGCAGCTTTGTAAAGCTTTTATACATTATTAATAGTATGATTTATAAATGGACTTCTTACATGCTATCAATTTTTGTATTGACTCAGTTTATACGGAGCTTTGTTTTGGTTATGAATGAGACCCTCACTAGTGGATAGTGGGATTGGTTTCCAGGGATTAGTCGACTTGTGTTGAGCTAGTCCATACGGAACTTTGCTTATCCAAAAAAAAAAAAATAGTATCATTTATAGATAACAAAGCCAGAATGCATTATTTTAAAAAGGCCCCTCAAAGTATATTGAAGTTTAAAGCCATTGTACTTGGACATTGCAGAAAATTTTAAAGATGTGTGGAACATCAAATCAAGACTAGTGATATGGATGGGAATTAAGAAAAGACTATAGAGTCATGGCCTATTTGTTTATGAAAAATTCTATTAACCATTAACACTTTTAAAATAGAGAAAATTAGTAGAAAATCCACTCTAGCAACTGTCTAAGACAACATGGTGGATATTTTTTATTAGTGAGAGATTCACCTTTTGTAAAATAATTTGGTGAGAAGTCTGAAAAGACATTTTGTTTATAATTTTATCCTTTAATTTATTTGTTGATTTTTTTTATCTGTTAACTTTTTGTTGACTATCTATTCAAATTCATATCTATCTGTTCAATTTTTTTCTGTGTAAATTTTCTATCTATCGAAATTTTATTTGTATAAATTTTCTATATGTCCAAATTTTTATTTGTACAAAATTTCTATTCAAATTCTATCTATAGAAATTATATAAGTCTAAATTGTTTAATATTTTTATATGTATAAATTGCCTATTCAAACTCTATATGTAGAAGTTTTATTTGTCTCATTTTTTTTTATCGGTCCAAATTGAATTTATCTATTCAAATAGAGAAAAAAAACCAAAAAATTTATCTGTTCACTTTTAACTTTTTTTATTTGTTCATCATCATCATCAACAATCAACTATAAAAAAATATATATATTATCATCATCATAAATAAAGAAAAAGAAAAAAAAATCAACACAGATCCAACAAACAAATCATCATCATCAATAACAGATCAACACAGATCTTACAAATCTACACTAATCTCACAAATCTGAGTTTAAACCTAATATATACATAACACATAGAGAGAGAGAGAGAGAGAGAGAGAAACATAGAGAGAGGGGGAGAGAGATAGAGATAGAGAGATAAAGAGAGAGAAGATCTAGATCTAGGTACAAGAGAGGGCAACGTAAATCATCAGAAGAAGGACGAGGGCTATGAGGGCCATGGCGGCTCGAGTAATCGTGTCAATTGTCGGGTCGATCGCTTCGGATAGAGGAGTTGAACAAGTCGATCATTGAAGTCGGGTCGTCGAATAGTGTCACTACAGTTGCCGCAAACAGTAGTGATGATGGCAGTGCTTCGGTGAGCTTGGTCTTACCGTTATCGGTAGTGGCACTGAGCTAAGGCTTCCAATGGTCCACATTGGTCCGCAAGAGAGAGAGATGATTGATTCAGAGAGAGAGATAGGTGTTAGGGTTTGGATTGGGTTTAGAGAGAGAGAGAGATGGGTTTGAACTTTGATGGTAAAAACGGAGCGTTAAGATCCTCTAAAGTATTATCCCTATACTGATCTCCTACATATAGGACAAGTAGTTAACACGTAGCTCACTCACTAAACCAAGGGCTGAGATTTGAACTCATCAAAACGACGTCATTTTGGTTAGTAAATTGAAAGGAAAAAAAACAAAAACAGAGTGTGGAAAAGAAAGAGAGAGAGAGAGAGAGAGAAGAAGAAGAGAGAAACAGAGCCAAGCGAAATTTTGAATCAAGAAGCAATCAAACGAGTAATGAAAATGGATTTTGATCTGTGAGATCTAAATAAATGAAAAAAACAGAGGCAAGCGAAATTTTGAATCAAAAAGCAATCAAACGAGTAATGAAAATGAATTTTAATCAGTGAGATCTAAATAAATGAAAAAGAAGATTAAATCAACGCAAACATATTTCAGTTTCTTCGCGTTTTGCATTCTCTGCACAATCAACACAAGCATAACACAAACCTATACGAATATGTATCTCTATATGCATATAGAAATATTTATAGACCCCAAACAAATATATCTATATGTATATTTACAGACCCCATAATGTGACCCCATATTTACTGAGTTCATGAATTCAGATCCATATCATTATCATCATCATCATCATCATCATCATCATCATCAAAATCAAAATGAACAACAGAATCAATAGATTCGGTCAACAGACATGGAGATCGGTGAAGGAGATCAAAGATGACGGTACAACTATTGTTCGGCTCGTCAACGGATCTGTGGTTTGTGAATGTAATTGAACCAAAGGTGTTGGCGTGGCGGTAGTGGAAGAGATCGAATACAAAGGCAGTGACAAAGAGTCTTCCAGATTCTCAGCTAGCCTACCGAAAGCCATGCTCGCAATGAGTGGCAACTGCCTTGTTGTAGAGTTTGTTGGCAGCGATAGTAAGGCGAGGCAGTGGACAGCGAGATGGGAAATGAGAGAGAGAAAAAAGAGAAGAGCCGAACTTAAAGAACAAATAAGATCGCAAGGAGGGGGCAATGATGTCCTCCTCTTCTGTCATTCTTTCAGCCCTTCTCTCTCTAACTCTCCTTCAAGAACTGAGTGAAAAGTTTGTTCTTGTCTCTCTCTATCTCTCTCTGTTTTTTTTTTTCCTTCAATTTACTTACCAAAACGACATGGTTTAAGTGAGTTTAAATCTCAACCCTTGGTTTGGTGACTAGGCAACGTGTAAAACTGCTTGTCCTACACTGTAAGAGATCAGTGTAGGAATATTACTCTAGAGGATCTTAACGCAAAAACAGAGGCATCCCTTTAAATATATAAGTGTAACTTAGTCATTTTACAGAGGTTTTGTCCTTATGGACATAGTAAATTAGTGGCTGGACCTTTACTTAAAGAAAATTCAAAAGTGGATTTTTCAACCGAACACCCTTTAAAACATGTATCTTATTTATAAATAAAATAGTTTCTCAGTATAAAAGATATATCACATTCTTCTACTATATCACATTCTCTTTTTATTTTCTAGCAAAATTTTTTTTTTATCCTATTAGATATTACTTCTATAATATTTGAATTTTTTTTTTTTAAGTGTGTATATAGTTTATATATCATGTTGTACATACATGTTTGTTTGTATATATAGTGAAATTTTTTTATTTATTTTTGGTCTCCCCGATGATGAAATTTTGATTCTGTCCCGACTAATGAGAAAAGAATCAAAGAATAACTATTACCTGATTCTTTTTTTAGGTCTCCCAGGTATCCTCACGATCGCTGAAGACTAATTCCTTCGTTGGTTTGTAGGCACCTCGGTGGGACAAATTGCCCAGGATTTAAGGTCGCTTCCATGCTCAAGGTGGGAATCGAACCCCCGACACTTGGTTAAGGGAGGAGGAGTCCCTTCCACTCCACCACACCCCCTGGGTTTAACTATTACCTGATTCATCCCAAGACCAAAGTTACATTTATGATCGTTGCAGTTACATTAGAATCAAAAAGAGTTTTAATCAAAGTTACTGATTACAAATACAAATACAAAAATACCCTTTAGATTAGAATTAGAATGAATACTTAAATTTGTTCATGTTCAGTATTTTTAAGGATTCACACTATCTAATATTTTAATGTTATATATCTATATATATAAAAGTAGTAAAAGTGTCGTCCATGATTAATCATTTTTTTTTTTTGTTATAATGAAGCAATATCAATATTTTAATGTTGCTACGCCATTGTGCTTTTTCTTGTAGTGACCTTAGGGCTTAGGCTTCAACTCCATTTTAGTCTGCAAAGTTACAGACACGCCTTGTAGTTGATTATACGTGTGTGCTTACTAGTCAACAAAGGAAGCTTCTTAATTGATTAAACAAGTACAGATAATTAATCAATTTGGAATGCTTTAAAATTATGGTAATATTTATTTATGTGATTTGAACTAGGTTAATGAATCATTAGTATGTACACTTCTATTAAAAAACAGTAGGCCGAGGTCAATTTTATACTGTGGGAAATTGTAAACTCTATTTTTGATGGATAAATTACATTTGTAGTATCTGTAATTCGCCTTTGGTGTTAATTTTAATTATATAAATTTTATTTTTAAAATTTTCATATCATATCAATTAAGTCATGTTGAGATGGCCTATTTAAAAAAATGGATTGAAATTAAAGGGCAAAATAATCCATAAATTCTCCTCAAATTGAATGGACTAATTTGTCACAAATTTTAAATTTTTTGCATGTCTTTTGTATAGTTCTAAAAATACCCTTCATGCCATTATTGATTTTGAACAAGACTAATACCATCGACTAAAGTATAACACATAGTGTACTATGGGTGACCAAAGTAAAAAAGATAAAAGATAAACATATCACATACTTTGAGAACCATTAATATAATTAACTCTTAATATTTATTTATGTGATTTGAACTAGGCTTAATGGATCATTAGTATATGTATAATTCTATTCAAAAACAGTATCCTAAGTTCAACTTTTTATATAGTGGAATATTGTGTATATCTCCATTCTTAAAATTTTCCAGTTTGAGTAAGTCAACAAAAAAGAAAAAAAGGAGAGTCAAAACTAAACGATCCATTGAACTTTGTCATGAATTTAAGCTAATCCTATGTTGGTCAACTGACCTTAAGATGTCCTGGTAAGCATTAGACATTGAATGATCGTTAATATGTTTTCTTTTGCATCAAATTAAATTAAAAGGCCGATTATTAAATGCAACAAAACCTAATTACAGTTTGACATTCAATAGTGGAATTACATCCACTTCCATTATAGATGCTTTTTTCATGGCAACTTGGTTTTCATTTAAAGTTCTGCTTTGTTCAAAATGTTTTGATGAGAACTTCTGTTTTTACTTCTCATTTGTAAGGTCAACATTAAACTAACTGGGCTAATTGAGATGTATTCATACATTTGAGTATGCAAATTCAATTTGGTAATTATCACACAAGTACAATACAAAGTACATAAAACTACATTACTTGAGGTATTACAAATGAATATAAATCAAACTATGATGATTTTAAGAGTGATGTTATGCACACCACCTTATATCCAATAATGGGTGAGACCCATGTGTGCACTAAGCCAAGTTATCGGATTATATTTCGTCTTTTTAAAATAGACATAATTTTAAAATTTTATTTATCATTCAATTTTAAAAGATAAATGTAATCTAGTCAAATAATTGTTGACATCTGATCAACTTTATTTCTTGTTGAGCTCTACAATGGGTCTTGGATCAGCATGGGTTGATAAGCCTTCTCATTTTTCAAGTAACATAATAATACTTTTTGAAGTAATGATTATGAATCTCTATCCTAAAGCCCAAATTGGAAGTACTGGTATTGGGTTTCATTTGGATGGCATTGGACTGGGCTTATTCCTAGCTTAATATAAGTCATTTCAAACCATTTTACGAATATGCATCCACCGTGGGCCAGGCCAGTATTCCGTGTGATGGGCTCGTAAGTTGGGTATTAGAAAGGAAATCACAAAATAAGTCACACAAGTAAGCCCTATATATAACTGTGGCTCGCCCCATAACATCGCATTTGAAGATGCAATTGTCTGCTTTTTCGATTTTTTTAAAAATTATTTTTACTTCAAAAAAGAAATAATAAAAAAATATTTTTATAATGAAAAAAAATACATCTAATTCAATTTGAAGCATTAAATTAGACACTAGTCGTGTTCATATTTTCTGCTCATTAAAATATTTAAAATTGTCTCAATTAATTTTTTACATATACATATAATTTTCATCTTATATATATATAAATATTAATGGTTAGCACATGTAATGCATGTGTAAGTCAAATAAATAAATAAATTAACAAAATATTTACTATATTATATGCAACTTAAATAGTAAGAGTCATCTTTATTAAATTTGTGGTCTTTAAGTTTAAGTCACACTCTCTTCTTTATTTTATTTTTTTCTTTTTGTGAATAGAAAATTAGATGCTTAGTATAAAAAGAAAGAAAGTTTCAAGACAACAAAATAGATGGTTACACATATAATAATATAGATATTGTACGGGAAAGAATTTCACCTTCTCAGATAATCCTGCTGATCAAGTCTCGTTCCTCAATACGCCGCTGCTCCACCACCTGAAAACACAAACGTGAGGTGGCGGGCGGGTGTGTGCCGGAACCCTCTCGGATGCCTAAGTCAGTAAGCAAGACAAGAAGGCAAAAGCTCAATGTATACAGGGAGCAAAATTGTATTACCTCTCCAAAGGTGTTATTGATGAGCTTATATAGATTTCACGTGGCACAACTCGATAGGATTCTTACCTCCAAGTGTAGAGTCCTTCTAGGATTACTCCTGCATAGAGTCCTCCTAGAACTCATACTCTTGGAAGATAATGCTTATCCTCCAACACCCTCCTCACCGCTTAAACCAAGTGAGATGGTCTCTACGCCCGAACTCCCAATCGACCTGAGTAACAACCGCCGTCCTTATTTATAACTTACCTCTGCACTCCATGCTAAGGCCGAGCTAAACATAAGGGAGTCAAGAAAGACATTCTCGAGACAAAGTTCACCTCGGTTTAACACATGTTACGATCAAGTAACTAAGCATCTACAAATGAATCATATTAGTTGGCCTCCATTTCTTCACTTCTACTCGCTCAGACACAAGACCGACTAAGAAGAAACCGAGCTACACCACTCAAGCTCAGAACCGGACTACTGCAACACTCCCGACGACAAGCTACCCTTTCACTTGGGCTTACTGCCCAACCACCACCGCCCAATTCAAGATAAATTGCCCTCTCAATTGCCCTTAATTCCATCTCGCAAAGCATGATTGATTACGTCTACCAACCTGCTAGTCTTAACCTTTCCAACGAGCTAAAACACCCATTAGCCTCCAAATGAGCTAAGACCCTTTAATTTTTCCAACCGAGCTAAACTTAGGCCGATCAGACACGCCCGTCAAAACGCTCTTCACCGCAGAATCAATCGATTGTCCTTCCAATGACACGCGGCAAACCCCGACATACTACCCCACCAGAACGCTGCCCTTGTGTTTCACGCTTTTGAATACTTCCTCCAAAACACCTTTTACACAAAACCAACCCTTCATTTCGTAATCACTTTCACTGCTCATCTCCTCTCTCACGCCTCAAGCTCAGGCCTCCCTTTGTCATTGCTCCAATCCTCCGCTTACCTCCTCTTCTTCCCGGTAAGTGCACGAATCCATTCTTGTTTTTATGTTTTTTACTTTCATTTTAATCCTTAGTAGTACACGCGGTGTGTTTTTGCAAAACATTTCGTGTTTTCTTCATTCATATCTATACTTCTTGAAGAACTCCACAAGAACACATTGAATACACCGATGAAGTTAGTAGAACACCCCTTTCGATCTTTTGTCCATGCCTCAACCGAACTAGAATATCGTTGTCATTGCCTAGGCAAACCGAAACCTAACTAGAATCGAACATGCCTCGAGTAATTTTAGTAAGTTTCCACCTAATATACCTCACCAAGTAAAAATACACTTGAATCTTGAAATTCGGCCTCGATCGAAGCTAAGCCTTAGTTAGGCTTTCGAGTTCTAAACCGAACTCAAAAGTCGCCTTGAGGCATAACCAAGTAAAAAACCTTCTCTTGAAACCGAGATAATGTAACATTCGTGAACCTAAATAACGAGCACTTATAAGAAACCGATGTAAACACCATAGCACCTCAGAGAGCCAAATAAAACCATTCTTTTTCTTGCTTTGTTTTCATAGCACTGCCTAGATCCGTGCTTAACTCCTTGTTTTCCTACTTTGTGCACTTAGGTTGCCAAGTGTCCTCAAGGCCACCAACTTCTCGAGCACACTCACTGATCAAATAAATTATTCTTAATTTATAGGCAAATGGGCAAGCGTAATCCTTGTAGAAACCCTGTGAGGCCTACATGACTTTAGGAAGGACTACCAAATCCCAGCCGATATAAATCTCATACTAGCCGAACCAAATATAGAACCATGGGACAATGAAGGCTTTGTCCCCTTTACCATTCAATCCATAGTAGAGTCCGGACTCAGATTCCCAGTCCAGCCCCTTATATGTGAATTTTTAAGACAAACCAGACTATGCCCCACACAACCGCCCACCAATATATACCGAATAATAATGGGTATAGCCGCTTTGAACCAACAAACTGTCTCAACTCTTTAGCCAAATACTACACCAATACTAATAGGCTCAAAGAATGATGGTGGTGTTATTACCTTAGAATACGCCGAGGTCGAGAAAAATAATAAAACACACACCGCACAAGGACTTGAACGATGATGACTTCTTTTGGGTTTCGAAATTTTGAAGACTTTCGTGCCCAGATCCTCGTCAAGAATAAACCGAAGAAAGGAGAGCCCAGATTCATACTTCGTTGCATTCCTTACTTTTACTTATTTCGCTTTTCCTCCATTCAACCGAACTAACACTTGTTCTATTCTCTCGCAGATTTAGCCTTCCTCCATTCTCAAAGACGGTCACCCCAACTTAGGTGTCCTCCGTCCAGACCGGGTGAGAGAAAGAAGTTGGGCAAAACTTCTTGACTTTGAACCGACCTACGATATTCTACCGATTTAAAAGCAAGAGTAACAGACTTTCTCCTCAAGACCCACGAGAACCGGACCTAAGCTTGCTGAATCGCCCTCGTACACTCACAAATTAACAAGAGATGGCGAAGAATGTAGAATGAAAGCTATGCTCATCAAGAACCACAAGGGCCGGCCATCAACCCAAATGATCGCCAAACCATCATAGCTCTTCCTCGAAACAACCATCATCCTCACGCCGAGCTAAGCGCGCCGGACCATCGAGACCGAGTACGCTTGGTTGACGAGGTTGACCCCATCCTTCCACCGAGCCCAACCCAACCTCAACCTAATCGTTTAACCGAGTCATACTTACCAACAAATGGATTCCACCTTCGCCTTCAACAACCGAGATATCGATGAAGATGACTCAAGTTATCGACAAGGATCACCTTCTAGCCTTCAACCCGCTAGGGTGTTTGTCCGCCTAAAGACATGGAGCACCACGAAGCAAATTAACACCGAAATAAGGCCATCCGTCATCTACTAAGTCGATGATCTTGGTAAGCAAGATCTTTTGTCTTTGATCAATCTAATTTTGCCAAACCCTAGCTCGGCTAACAAGGAACACTTCTTTGGCGTGCCATCCAAGAACACCATTGCCCACAAACAAATAATGGAACTGCGAAACAACCGTGCATGCAATAAGGACGCTGGCTGTATGGCGAAATAGCCCTGCTGGCTAAAGGTTGGCCGAACTAGAGGCCGAGATATCGACTTAATCGATCGTCACCCTACCGAAAGACGATAAGCAACGCCGTGACCGAGGTGAAAGACAAGTATTTATGGGAGATGGCGCTCGAAGACAAAAAGAACGCCAAATAAAGGAGTTGGAGCGTAGGCCAAGGACGCTTCCAAAGAAGGCTTCAAGGAAGCCGAGGTCGGCTACTTTTGCAGGCGTAGGTCGCCAAAGAGTTATTCTTCAAGCGCGGCCGAGGGTGCAGAGAAAAGGTTGGGTGTGGACCAAACCGAGGTCTACAATGCTCCGAGCACTTCATTCCCTCATCGCAAGAGTATGCCGATGAACTCCAAAAATAATTTCTGCTCTTCGACGACGATGATGATGATGACGATGAAGAGGCAATGAGACTCAAGCTATCCAAGAGCAAGGTGGCGATCAACATTTCGTTGAGCCCACGAATGAAAACGTGGCGCCCGATCTTCCAACCGAGACCACTCTGACTGCAGACGCCGGAGTACGTGCTGACCTTGGAGCCGATCTGGATGCCGAGATAGATGATCTCTTTGACTAAACTTGTATTTTTTTCCTTTGTTTTGAACTTTCTTGTAACTGGCTATAGCCTCCCAGCTTGTATTTCCTTAATTGTTCAATGAAAAATTATCAACTCTTATTCCTATTCTTCACTTGCATGCTTGAGTTTGTAGTGTATTTTTTCATGAACTTATTTGTGCAACGTGATCTCTAAGTAGTGCCTAACTTATTAGCCAACCACTCTTCACCGATATAACTTACTTCGTCAAAGAGTACAAAGTGTTGGTTTAATCCAAATTAACCACTCTTCACCATGCCCATACTTCGTCAAGAGTACAAAGAGTTGGTTTAATCCACCAACCACTCTTCACCGATATAACTTACTTCCGAAGAGTCCAAAGTGTTGGTTTAATCCAAATTAACCACTTTTTCAAATGATATAACTTACTTCGGCTGAAGAGTACAAAGTGTTGGTTTAATCCAGCCAACCACCCTTCAGCCGATATAACTTACTTCGGCTGAAGAGTACAAAGTGTTGCTTTAATCCAGCCAACCACTCTTCAGCCGATATAACTTACTTCGGCTGAAGAGTACAAAGTGTTGGTTTAATCCAGCCAACCACTCTTCAGCCGATATAACTTACTTCGGCTGAAGAGTACAAAGTGTTGGTTTAATCCAGCCAACCACTCTTCAGCCATGCCCATACTTCGGCTGAAGAGTACAAAGTGGTGGTTTAATCCAGCCAACCTCTATGTAGCCATTCCCATACTTTGGCTAAGTGTTGGTTTAATCCAGCCAACCTCTAAGTTGGTTTTTCCAGCCAGTTTAGAATAGGATGTTTGGTTATTCCGACCAAACGTCCCCGCACTCGATCCTCGACCTCGATCCTCGATTAGGAGGGTTAATAGTTGGTTATTCCGGCCAACTATGTTTACTACGCCACTAACTTGCTAAAACTACTTTCTATGGAAAACAAATATACTGAAAAGAATCGACTTGTTTTATTGAGAAAGTAGAAAATTACACATACTCAAAAAAGAAAAAAGCTAAAAGTAAAATATCTTGAGATTGGCAAGGTTCCATGGCCTAGAATTGCTTTTGCCGCCCTTATCTTCCAAGTGGTATGCCCTTTGCCCGCTAATCCGACCACTTTGTATGGACCTTCCCGCTGGGCCCTAACTTGCCATCTCCGGGACCAATGTGTTGCCCATAACTTTAAGGCACCCAATCGCCGATCTTGAATTGTCTTGGATGTACTGCTTTGTTGTATTTCGGATAATTTTGTTGGTAGGCTACGATATGAACCAATGCCTTTTCTTTCTTTCTTCCATGAGGTCAAGTTCTAATGCAATGGCTTCCAGATTGAGGTCTGGATCAAAGTTTCGTCCAATTGTGGGGAGGCCAACTTCTAAGGGATGACCGCTTCCATGCCATATGCTAAGGAGAATGGTGTTTCTCCCGTTGATCGCCGAGGTGTGGTGCGGTAAGCCCATAAAACATGTGGGAGCTTTTCGCCCATTTGCCTTTGGCCTTCTCCAAATTTTCTTTAGTCCATCCAAGACTACCTTGTTTGAGGCTTCGCTTGTCCATTTGCTTGGGGATATGGTGTGGAGTTGTAGAACTCGATCTTATATTCTTCACAAAAGCTTCAATATTCTCGCCATCAAACCGAAAGTCGTTGAAATCAAATCAACGCTTTTGGTATGCCAAAGCGAGTAATGATGTTCGCGCAGACAAACTTCTTCACATCTTTTTCCTTGATTGACGCCAAGGCTTCGCTTCCACCCACTTTGTGAAGTAGTCTGCTGTCGCAAGAAAGAACTTCCTCACTGCGTGTCATGGGAGTGGTCCCACTATGTCTAAGCCCCACATTGCGAAAGGCCATGGACTAGTGAGAGGTAGGAGTTCTCCGGCAGTCGATGTATTTGGTGTGCAAACTTCGACACTTCTCGCATTTTTGACATACTTCTCGAATCCGCTTGCATGTACGGCCACCAATACCCTTTGTGAAATAGCTCAGATGCCAATGATCTTCCTCCCCGATGGTCGCCACAAACCCCTTCGTATTTCAAACAGAATGCTTCTACCTTGCCGGGTGGACACACTTTAAGTAAGGTCCCGAGAATGACTTCTTGTATAATGCCGAAGATGGAGAGAGCCAAAATCGCAGGACTTGGCTCTTATTCTCATTGGCTTCTTTCTTATCTTCCCGTAGAGTGCCGTCTTTCAGGAACAGTATGCTGGGATCCATCCAAGAAGTACTTAACCCCGCACAACATACCACTTCAGCCTCTGGGTCTTCAATACTTGGTCTGGGCAGATAGTCGATCAATAGAGGATGTGGGATGGAGGTATCTGTCATTGTGGCTAAGCTCGCTAGTTCGCTCGCTTCTACTATTCTCCTCCTCGCTAACTGTTCTATCCTCACCACTTCAACTTCTTGATCTCGGATCCGACTAGCTCTTGGTACTTAGCCATTCTGTGCCCTTGCTTCATAGTCGCCAGAAATTTGATTCACCACCAACCGTGAGTCATCAGAGACTATGAGTTCGGTGGCCTTTATGTAGGCCGACTTGAGTCCCGCAAGAAGCGCTTCGTACTTTGCTTCATTGTTTGATGCTGGGAAGTCAAGGTTGATCCCCTGCTCCACTACTAGGCCGACTGGAGAGATTAGGACTATGCCAAGTCCTCGCCCATGCTCTGCTGATGCCCCATCCACAAAGAGTTTCCACATCTCCCCAACAAACAACTTCCAAAGATGCGAGGGATCGATGATGTTGTGTCCGGAATGTCGCTGGGGCTTTACATGATCTATGGTTGCACCGCCTTGTCTTCCGATGAGACCAAGTCATTGGTTGTAGGCGAGTTTTGACTTGGTGTAGCAAGGTCTCGCTTCCTTGCATTCTCTACTATGGTTCCGCCTGCTCTACCGAGTAACCCGGACTAGGGGTTGCGCTATTCCGGCCAATCTCCGCCCCTAGTTCGGTTGTGTCGGCCGATCGATTGGGCACTTGGTGGCTTCCAGAGTAAACTCGCGACGAAGTCTCGCCAAAGATTGGGCCTTTATCGGTTCGGGTTGAACTTCACATCATATTGTCCCAACTCCACCGCCCACTTCAAAATCCGCCTAAAAGTTCGCCTCTCAAACAAAGCTTTTAGTGGAAAGGCCAGGAGGACGACGATGGCGTGGGCGTGAAAGTAGTGCGCCAATTTCCGGAGGCCATCATTAAGGCCATAGCTTCTCTAGAGGCAAATACCTTGTTTCGCTCCCAAAGAATGTCTTCACGACATAAAAGATAGGTAGATGTTGGGTTCTTCGCCGAACTAACATCGCACTTATCAGGCCGAAGATCGCTAAGTAGAGGAAGAGTTCTTCTCTGTATCGGGGTGACAAGTAATGGTGGAGAAGACATGTATTCTTCAAACTCTCCAGAGCTTGGTCGATTCTTCGTCCCACTCAAACTTAGCTTTTAATGACTAAAAGAATGGATTTAACTGTCTCAAGACCTACCGATGAATCTATGGCGGCCGCCATGCCGTGAGGTGTCAGACTTCTTTAACCGAAAGTTAGGTCTCTAACTCTTGAATTGCTTTTGATTTGGGAGGGTCCGCCGACACCCGATTGGTCACCAGAAACCCAAACTTGCTGTAACCTACAATCAATGCGACTTAGAAGCGTTAAGGTGCAGCTTGTGTTGCTTCAGATCCGGAACATCTCATCTAGGTCCCTTAGATGGTCTTCCGTGATCCTTGCTTTTTGACCACCATGTCGCCGATGTAAGCCTCCATTGTTTTGCCTAACAACGGCTCGAACATCTTGGTGACCATTCTTCTCAAACGCCGCCTCAAGATTCTTCAGCCAAAGGGCATGACCTTGTAACAATATAGTCCTCTTGGAGTGGTGAAGGACGCATTTCTCGATCGTTCGCATGGCTATCCGATGGTAGCCTCAGATGCCAAGGAAGCTAAGCTCATTGGTCCCAACAAGTTAGGTCCACCAATTGATCTATCCTGGTAGGGAAATCGCCCTTTGGGCACGCTTTGTTGACCGCCTTGTAGTCAACGCAGACGCCACTTGCCATTCTTCTTTGGCACTACTATCGTGTTAGAGATCCACCGGGCAAGCACCTCTCTAATCGCCTCGCTTCTAACAAGTTACCCACCTCTTCCGCCACTATCTCGGCGTGGTGGAGTGCCGATTCAAGCGGCGTTGATGACCGGTCTAGCGTAGGTGGACATTGAGTTGATGGCAAATGAAGTTGGATCAATGCCCGGCATGTCGATGGGGTCCAAAGTAACACTTCGATGTTAGAGGTCGAAATTCCAAGACTTCCAATCTCTCGGCCGACAACGACAATCCAAGTAGGAAGAACTTTTCCGGTTCTTTTCATCTATTTTGACTTCTACCAAGTCCTCCATCGCTCGATCACCATGGCTAACATCCGCCAATAGTTCATTACTCTCCTTCTTCAACCGAATGAACATATCCTTTGGCAACAAGGCTACCATTCGCTATGCATTTAAGCATCGCTGGACATAATCTGTCCCCATAAACCTCTTCTATTACTCCTGCCGCTGGGGAACCCCATTACTTGGTGGTAGGAGGATGCCACCGAGCGCATGGCGCAGCCATGTTCGCCTAGGATGATGTTAGGTGGACGGACCTTCAAAGACCAGAACTCCACTTGTTTGGCCACACTTCCCGCCTCGACCGAAGAATGATTTTGCCGACCGCCATTCTGCATAGAATTGAATCCAATTAAAGGGATACGGGGGGCTAAGTCCTTGTCTTGCAACTTGAGTTGCTTGAAAGTTTCAGAGTACATGATTTCGCAAGAGCTACCTTGGTCAATCGAATCCGCTTGACGCCAAAATCCTTGACTCGAGAGTGACGACCAAGGCATCGCAGGTGGGCAATATATTCTGCCCAAGTCTTTATCCTAAAAGGACATGATGTTTGTGGCTTCGCCCTCCTTTGACGACATCGGTTGAGCACTTAGCACCTCTCTCAAGTGTTTCTCGCTTTTTGATTGAACCTCCGAGCTCGTGATACTCGCTTCGGGTTCAAAGACTCCATGGATTACGCTGATGGTGCCTTGTGGCGGGCGCCGATCGGCATTCCATTGGGGAGGTTGGTCTTGGGGGCCGCTACCTCCTTCTATGTATTTATCCAGTGGCTGCCGCCACCAACTCTTCCAGATGCCGCCAACGACGCAGCTTTCAAGTGCCCCTTTTCCTTGTGGAAGGTGCATCTGGATCTGTCATCATAGTCCTTCTGTGCCTCGCCTAGCTTTGCCGGCCACTTGACGAAAGGCTCATCTCAAATCTCACTAAGTATACGGTAGATCGGTTTCTTGAACACCGTGGTTATGGCAGTTCGGGCTCTCAACCACCTCTTGTCCTGCTCTTCATCATTGTCTCACCGCCCGTCTGCTTTGGTTTTGGCGACTCACCAGATTGACCTTTGTCGAGGTCTTCTTCTCGTGTCGAGGTTGTGCCCAATTTTGCCTTGGCACGAGCCGCCATCCTCTTCTACCCGATGCGCCGATGCACTCTCTCCATCGTGGCCTCCATAGTGAGGGTGGCGCCATGGTAATAGAGTCCCTCACTGCTCGATCGAAGACCTCTTTGTATTGCGCGATGGCGAGGTTGGTTGGCCCCCAACTGCTGAATGTCTCCCAAGAGCGATCGCAGTATGACCTCGAGTCTCCTTATCGCCCATGTCGATGGAGAGTAGGTCGATCTCCACCGGTCTTTGTGTTCGCTTCCAATCAAGCTATAAATGCTCGCTAATTGCGCCCAAGAGGCTATGCGCCTCGAAGCTTTCAAACCAAGTCAAGTTTAGGTCGCCGAGACTTGAAGGGAATAGATGCACATCAACGCCTCATTCCGCCGCAGATACCATAACCCGCGAAGTGGCGAAGTGGGTGTAAGAGTCCGCCTTCCTTCATACGCCGTGAATTTAGGTTGCGTGAAGCCCGACGGAAGGGGCGCGTTTCAATCTTCGACGAATGGTGAGGTCTGCAGCCTCGCCAATGCTTTTTATCCGGCTGTTCAGATGCCGCAAGTGCATTGGCATTCCCACCTCGACGCTTCCATGCGTCCGAGGAGCTAACCGCCGCAAGGCAGAACCCGTGGGGATCGCGCGCTCGGCCCCTCCTTCCATCGCGCCTTTTCTTCTAACATGGATCGCAGGTCGGACGACCTAGGTAATTCCTGCCTAGACCTCAGAGGTGCGATGCGAGGCCAATAGGTACTCCCTCAAGGCGACCTGACCTCGCCTCTCGCACTGGAGTGGCGAGTCCCGAAGATACGGTCGTGTGTCGCCGTCCCCGAGGCTTCTATCCTCCGGCTGAGAGGGTGTAGAATTCTATTACGACCTTCCGAGTGGCGAGGGCGCTTCTTGTTGCGCCTCTCCTGCCGCCACCTCTTTTCCTTTCATCCGGCGCCAGAGACTCCATGTCCGCCGCCATCTTACGGATCAATTCATCTTGTTTCTCGACGCGATCCTCCAGAATTTGAGGATCAACTCGCGCTTTTGTCTTTCCGGGCTTCATGAACGAGAGGGATGAGGGTCGCTATTCCTCCTTCGCCCCTCGATCCCTCCCGAATTTCGCCCTTGTGGTTCCGTGCTTGCCATGGGGAACCAAAGGTAGGCCTTCGCGCCTTGCACCTCCTTCGAGTTTGTCCGCCAATGGCGATCGAGGCTTCTTCGTTGTTCGCCATTGATGTTCGAAAAAACTTGATCAAGAGGTTGTTCTTGTTCCGCTATTCCCACAGACGGCGCCAATTGTACGGAAAGAATTTCACCTTCTCAGATAATCCTGCTGATCAAGTCTGCTCTCAATACGCCGCTGCTCCACCACCTGAAAACACAAACGTGAGCTGGCCGGCAGGTGTGTGCCGGAAATCTCTCCGATGCCTAAGTCAGTAAGCAAGACAAGAAGGCAAAAGCTCAATGTATACAAGGAGCAAAATTGTATTACCTCTCCAAAGGTGTTATTGATGAGCTTATATAGATTTCACGTGGCACAATCCTGGTAGGATTCTTACTCCTCCAAGTGTAGAGTCCTTCTAGGATTACTCCTCCTTGCATAGAGTCCTCCTAGAACTCATACTCTTGGAAGATAATGCTTATCCTCCAACACCCTCCTCACTGCTTAAACCAAGTGAGATGGTCTCTACAAATTAACTCCCACCGACCGGAGTAACAACCAGCCGGTCTCATTTATAACTTACCTTGCACTCCATGCTAAGGCCGAGCTAAACATAAGGGAGTCAAGTGAAAGACATTCTGAGACAAAGTTCACCTCGCTTAACACATGTTACGAATCAAGTAACTAAGCATCTACAAATTAATCATATTAGTTCGGCTTCCATTTTTCACTTCTACTCGGCTTGTACGCCAAGACCGACTAAGAAGAAACCGAAGCTACACCACTCAAGCCTCAGAACCGGACTATCAAGAACACTCCTACGACGTATAAGCTACCCTTTCACTTGGGCTTATTGCCCAACCACCACCGCCCAATTCAAGATAAATTGCCCTCAGATATATATTTCACGAATTACAAGATATAGCAACAATTTTTTTTTTAAAAAAAAAGAGACAAAATAAAAATTTGAACCATTAATAAAGATTTCAAAGTCATGAGCCTAGCAGGACAACCCACCCAGATGGAAAATTCTACCATACAATAAAGTGGTTTTCATGTATGATACATGAAAAAAAATAGACCATTGGATTTAGATAAGATAAATGTTAGCTCTTGGATGAATAGATAGTACAAGAAGGTAGAAAAAGTAAAGGTCATTTTAAAAAAGTAAATTGTTTTAGAATTCATTTTAAATAATGAAAAATGATGGTAACTTACAATATGTTACAAGCATACTTACCTTTTGGTATTCATTCATTTACTATGAATTATAAATAAACTTATTATTTAAAATATTACCTACTAAACAGGCCATTTTTCAATTCTTAAAAAGTGTGCCTTTATATATTTTAAATTAATTTTAAATACATTAAACTAATGACACCATATTTAACTATTTTCTCTATATTTTGTGTTGAAATGATTTGTAAAAAGTAAAATATGATATATAAATATTAATTTATCAAATTTGTTAAAAATTACTTATCTTTTAAAATAGTCATTATTGTGAAATATTAATTTAAACTTAATTTTAAAAACATTAATTTAAAATAGTTATATTATTATTATTATTATTATTATTATTATTATTATTATTATTATTATTTTTACCTACAACACCTTAAAATAATAATTACTATTTAAGGGCCTGTTTGGTAACATTTATATTTATTATTTTCTATTTAAGTGCAATTTCATTGACTATTAACTTAAGTTTATTGAAAGTGGTGTCTTATTGATTGATAACTCATGTTTAGTAAATATAGTTTGATTGAATAGTAAGTGAAAACTCAATGAGTAATAACTAAAATCGATAGAGTAGTAAGTGGAAATTAGAATATGTCATTGAATAATAACTTTTTGTATGGTAGAACTTACCATAAATGGAAGATCTATAGGAAACTCTACCTAGGAAGATTTATTTTTTATAAACATATTTAGCAATACCTCTTATTTATCAACATTTATTACTAAAATAAATGAATATATCAACAAAAATTATTATTCTTTACCTACTACAACATGAACAACATTTATTAAAAATAATAAACGAATAAATCTAAATTAGTTAATTAAGAAAAAATATAAAACCTCCAAATTCATTTGCACACACTATGAGCAATAGTGTTTTTCTCTATAATTTTTTTTTTAGAAAGGATAAGGGAAAGAGGGTGAAAATTTTCACAAATTCAATACATTCTCAAGCTAAGAATCTATTTATGTCTCTATCAATATTTTTATTTTAATATAATGTGATGTTTTTAATTTATAATTTTAAGATTTTGTTAGAATAACATTTTACTTAATTAAAGAAAAAAATTATTAAATAATAAATGAAGTCTCATTGTCTAAGGTGACCAATAAAGCTTGGTAGTTCTAAAAGTTGAATGTCTGCTTGGCGAAATTCAAAATGACGTTGTTTTAATTTTTATTTATTGAGAAGAGAAAGAGAGAGAGAGAGAGACAGAAGAGGCAGGAGAGCAACGGTGATGGTAATGGTGACGACAACTTCTTCCTCTGTTCATTTCTCTTCTCCTTGTTTTTTTTTTTTATATTTTGATTTTAATTTGTGTAGATTTGGTGATTTGTGAAATTTTTATGAGTTTTTTATTTTAATTTTCATGTGGGATTGATTATTTTTATTTTTTTTTTAGTTTGTCTGTTGAGTTTTGAATTTCATGTGAGATTTTGAGTTGTTGAGTTTACTGTGGGTTTGAATTTACGAATCATCATTTTTGTTAAGAAAAATGAGTGAAAGCACTAATTAGTGTCACCACAAATGATGTGGCAGCCACAATGTTGCTGTGTCTGGTTTTTTTTTTTTTTTTTTTTTATAAAAAAATGAATACCACATGTGGTTGGTTTAGAGCATCTCCAATGCTTAATCAAAATTTTCATCAAATTTGAGTTAAAAAAAAGTCAATTTTTTCAATTTGATACCACTGGCTCCAACGGTGAGCATCAAAAGGGGAGGCGACCGGTTGGTCGACCGACGGGTCGACCAGCCGGTCGATCGGTAAGGCCATTTTTTTTTTTTTTTTTTACCTGTTTGAACCTTTTTTGACCGGTTTAAACCTACCTATTTGAAAGGGAACCGGTCGACCAGTTGGTCAATCGGCCGATCAACCAGCCGGTTGACCGGTTGTTCTCCTCCAACGGTCACGCACAATAATTTGGTGAAACCTATATTCGTTCTCGCTTGATGATTTTTTTGATAAATTTCATTTTGATATCAATTTGATAAAGCCATTGAGCTCTAAAAGTGTCTTTTTACCAAATTTCAACTGATGCTAGGTACCGTTGGAGATAGTCTTGGAGCACCAAAGTTGTAGTATCATGGCCCTTTCATAGTAAGTAACCAAACTGCTGAAAAAGAAGTAACCAAAGTTTCCAACTAAACTCGACTCACTCCGATTCATCGTCGTCGGAAGCAGTAATTGCGGTGGAGCAATGATCTTCAACCTCGACTTCGGTTCGGACGCTTCTTGAGCATGCTAGGAATCTTCTTGAGCAGACTAGTTTAGAGAGGAACGCCAGGTCACCATCGATAACTCTGCCGCAATCAAAATTCAGGTTTACATATATAGATATATACATATCATATATACAGAACTTTGATGCTTTATATAATTGACTATACACTGGTTATGTCATCCAAAGATGGATATAAGTCGTTTACATTGATTAGGTGATAGTTTTTTTTTTTTTTTTTGGGTGAGACGTTATTGAAAGTAGGGCAATGCTGAATTTGATGCTTATTTTGTGATGAAAAATTTGTTTTTACTTTTGTTTTAATTGAAAATTGAAGTTCTTAATTGGGGCAAATGGTGTTGTTGGTGTTTATAGATGTTTATGGCATGCATAGCTACGTGGCACCTGCTGAGATCAATTAGTTTTGTTGGGATTGTGTATATGAGGAAATTTTTGGTGAATTTTAGTCGTGGGAGACTGCAATTGAATGAATGACATGCATAGTTATTGTATTTCATTTGAATTAATGTTCTGATTATTGCATGAAACAAGGGATTTAATTTAACCCCTTTATTTTGAATAATGCTATATATACCAATTAGTGTACTAACTAGTGTACTAATTGATGATATGGCATAATTTAAGTTGTTTTTGGTTTTTTTTTTTTTTTTGGATAAATAAGATTTTTTTGGTATTTGTAATGTTATTAATGAGTGCGGTCAATAATAATATCATAAGCAGTGTTGGTATACTAGCTAGTACACTAATTGATATATGTAACACCACGGCTTTATTTTAGGATAATGATTACTTTTTGTTTTATTAAAGCAATAGGTATTGGGAACTGATGCGTATTTACAATTTAATGGCTTTTTTGGTGACATCATTTTTGTGTACAATAATGTGTCGGCAAGTTTCTAAACAATAGGTGTGATGTAAATTAATAACTTCTGAACTGGGAAACCATGTTTTATGTTTTGAGACAAGTTGCCTCCACAACTTCCTACACTTACTTGATATAGGATGTCGTGAAATGCCAAAAATCTCATTTATGCAAAGGTCCAATTTATATAGAGGAAAAAAGGAACTAATTTGATGGAACCCATATGCTTCATTTATAAGTTGTTATAACCAAAACTGATGAAGACTGAGGATACCAGCTGATGTGTGGGTCTTGGCACATGTAAAGGGCTAACATGAACAAAAGGTTTGACGACATTATGGAGGGGAAATTATATAGCAAATTAGAGCATTAGCTGACAAGGCTTTATATGAGTCTGTTATTGGCAAGACCATGAGCTATTTTTGCCAAGTAAGAGCATCTCCAACGGGTCAGTATTTTTTTCATCAAATCTGAGTAAAAAAGTGACGATTTTCTCAATCTGATATGAGTTGTTCCAACGGGTGCACTGTAGCTTGTATCAAAAGGCAGAGACGTCCGGCGGAACGACTGGCTGATTGACCGGACAAGGTTTTTTTTCTCCATGAGCAAGCTCTCATCACTGCTTCGTATGTTACTCTTGGTGGTCAACCGAGGGGTTGACCCCCCAGTGTAAAATTTTCACAAATTTTTGCTTTAAAACAATCATCCAGTGGGACATCCGGCTAGACATCCAGCCGGTTATTCGGTGGGTCCAACTCACAATTTTTTGCTTTAAAACAAATATCCGGGGGACATCCCACGACATCCAAATTTCATCCGTGGGTCCAACTCAACGGCTATGCACAATGAATTGGTGAAAGGTAGTAAGCCATTCTCGCTTTGGTGAAACGCTTGATGTTTCTCAATTTGATATCGCTTTTGGTGCAACCGCTAGAGCACAAAAGCACATCTTTTTCATCAAATTTGAATTTGATGTTGAATTTGGTGAACAGCTGGAGATGGTCTAAGATCACTATTCTTTGTGGCATTCTAAACTAAAATCGATGATGTTTCAATTTATCAAAAACTAAAAAATCAAATCAAATGATGTTTTATATTCTACTCAATGGATTTAAATAGAACTTTCAAGATATTGTTTTGTCTTCTAAATTTTGTGAACTTAAAAGATTTGTTTATAATATTTACAAATATCAATCAACAATTAGATTTGTTTGAAAATGAATATAGGGGCTGCAACTTGACTTAACTAAGCTTGGCCCAACTAATTGCAAGCATATCGTCACTTTTTTCAACCTAGGGTAGTGTTTGGGTAGGGAATCCCAACAAGAAGTTGGGCTAAGTTTTGCTTGGCTTTGCATGAGGCCCGTGCATTCCATTCGAACTTGAACTCAATCTATTGTATGCATTTTATTTGCATTTTTAATCACTAAATACGTTGAATAGATTTTAATGGCTTATGCCTTGAAACTTTGAACAGATTTTAATATTGGAAAAAATATTCTCGATGAAGAAGAAAGATGGTAAATGCTCCATCTTTTACGTAGAGACTTTAATGCAAGTTTTCAACTCATGCTTCACAATTTATTTTATCTTTCCTTCATTTAAGACCTTATTTTGTAAAAGTTGCTTCTAACTGGTGTTTGATTAATCATAATACATTATATTTTAATGGCTTATCGTTAGAAACTTTGAATAAATTTTGACATTGAAAACAATATTCTCAACGAAGAAGGAAGGTGATAAATTTTCGTAATATCAAATGTTTTTTTCTTATTATTTTTTCACATGGCTTCTTCAATTTAGGTTTCACATGCTTTATGCATTTAATTTATTTTTCCTTCTATTATGACCATAGTTTGCTCAAATTTATTTGTCCACCGCTGATGTGACTTGTCCTTCACATTTTGAAGTGACATTGTTTAAGTTAATGTCAACTTTCCTCCAAAATTTGGAGACTATTTCTTTATTGCCTTGTGAATCTTCTTCAAGAGGGATGGCAATCCAAGTCCGACATTTGAGTACCGATCGCTTCTTCCATCTAATGGGTGGGTTTAGGACTACATAAGCAAGCCTGCCTCAGTTCTGAGAGTGGGATCAATATAAGGGTTGCTTGCCCCTCCACACCCTATTATATTTCTAATTTATAGAATGTGTATTTACTTCAAAATTTCAAAGCCATGTATCGTTTACCCAAGCACACACATGACTATAACTTTGTTGATGTTAGTTGCTTGCAAAGGCTAGCAAATACAACTCAGCTGTGAGGATCAATAATAGGCATTTGCTCAATTTTTATGCAGTAACCTTTTTTTAAATTTATTTATTTTTATTCTGACTTAAAATATGGAGCTTTTACATTTTTTATTCTTTAGAGTAGCATTCTAGAAACTTGTTCATTTGTTTCTTGTAAGGTTTGGAACTTGACTACTTTTTACTTACAAAAATGCTTCAGAGGAAGAAAGGTAGTGAAGTAACGCCTGAGGGTGAGAGAGCATTTGTTTATGCCTTAGCGGAAGCATTGCCAAAATGTGGACAAGTAGTATTCTTGGATCCTCACCCTCAAGTTAGTACGTGGTTTTATTTCCCTATTATTTTTTTTTTCTCATTGTAATTGTGGTTTCTACTAATGTCCATATGGTAACTTGACTTGGTAATGTGCTTGATCCAAATTGGATCTCCATTATCTTTTTTAATACACCTGATCTTACAATTTTGTTCGATGTCTCCTTATATCCAGGCATTCTTTTGGGCTGGATTCGGATTTTCTTTGCGCCATTACTTTTCTTCTTTAATCCACAAAATATTGCCGATTTCTTCGCTCTTGTGGAGACGGCCGATTACTTCAACTTTGTTCGAGAAAGCGTGTGTCTAATTAGTCTTCCTTCTTAATGAAACCATTTATTGTTATATGTTGTATGAACACGTGTAGACACAAATTTTAAAACATGAAGTGTTTCAACACATTTCAAAATTTATGTTATAGATGTCCACTGCTTAGTTTTTGACTAAAACAAGGTTGATTATTTGAATAGCAGTTATTATTTCCGATCAGATTTCAGATCGTTAATTACACATTTTATACAAATGAAACCTTCGATTAATGAAGAACAAAATAAACAACAAAAGACAATTTAAGAAAAATAAATATTTTATTGAAATTGTTATGGGTTTTGAACCCTAATACAAAATACAATTCTTGGGTTTGGCACCCTTTACCTATTCATCGCCATTGGCGAGGGCTCGGAGTTCTCTAGGCTTCTCCTCTTCTTTCTTGTAACGATTTCTTTAGCTCTCAATTTCTTTCTCTCTCTCTCTCTCTCTGATCTTTTCACTTCTGATTTCTTCGATCCCCCATCTTGTGTGATGGTCCTCATATTTATGGAGGGCCATCAGGTGATAGGAATGCTTCATCTTTAATTTGAATTTCAAATTGAATGATAGCGCTATTTGAATTTTGAATAAAAGCGCTATCTGATTAATCGTATATCTTATTAACCGGATTGATCTTTAGGGTTTCATCATGTGTGGTGTCCTTGCTGTAGGCTCTATAAGTGTCATCTTCCGTAGGCTCCACGTGTCATTTGAGCATCTTGAATAACGTCGCTGAGATACAACGTCGTTTTATTTATGTACTTCAACGGATCATGTTGATCTTGTTTTAGGAAGTGATTACCTACAACCTTCCTATCATAGGCTCTATACGTGTCATAAATTTAGTTGAAATTTATGTGCCAACAAATGCCCCTCGTGACTTGCACAAGTGAATTGTCTTAATTGTGCGAGTCACAACAATTTGGCACTTTTATCTGGATGATCTTTAGGTCTTGGATGAGATTATTTATTTGCTTTGGTTCTTGGCTCTTTTTTTTTTTTGGTTGACTGCTGCTTATAATCCATGGGCTCTCTCTTTTTTTTTCATGGGCCTTTTTACTTTTGTTGCATGGGTCCTTTTTTTCTTATGGACTTAATTAATTATATATTTTTTTTATGGGTCAATTGCTCTTATAGTCCATGGACCCTTTTTGTGGACTTGATCCCTCAATCATGGATTTTTCTAGACCATCATGGACCTTTCCTTTTCTAGGCCACCATTTTTAATTGAGCCTTTTCTTTTGTGAACCTTCAACTTGCCACCATTTTTTTTACAATAGATTTTTTGTAGGCCATCATAGATTTTTCTAGACCATCATGAACCTTTCCTTTTCTAGGCCACTATTTTTAATTGGGCCTTTTCTTTTGTGGGCCTCTAACTTGCCACCATTTCTTACAGCAGATTTTTTTTTTCTAGGCCATCATGGACCTTTCCTTTTCTAGGCCATTATTTTTTTTAATTGGACTTTTTCTTTTGTGGGCCTCCAACTTGCATCTTATTATTTTTAGGATTTTTTTACAGCATATATATATATATATATATTTTAGGAGTTTGTCTAAATAGAATAGGATGGATTGGCATTGGTAGGATTTTTAATACTACACAAACTCTTACTTCGTATTTCAAATCCTACCTAAACTCTTGCTTGTTTGAAGTATTTTAGGAGAACACTACCTCCTTTCTTAAGCAAGAATTTTTGCTTTATATAACACCTATTCATATATTTTTTTCCTTTCCTTTTTTTTTTTCCCCTCGCAGATTTTTTTTTTGTTTTCCGTAAAATTTCCAAAGAACTTTCCAGCATTATCTTTCTTCTTTTTCCAACAAAAGTGGTTCTTCTTATACTTTAAAGAAGATACAAAAGAATCTCTTCAAACTCCTTTAAATCGTATGCTTTTTCCATAAAATATTTTCTTTCAACATGTATATCACCATGTGATGGCCTTTCCCAAAAATTTTACTAGACCCTAAGTTCAAGTAGTCCCAACAAAGACCCTTCTTGAAAAGATGAATAACCTATCGCTTTCTTTCATAACAAAAGTCAGAGCATTTTTTCTTTTTATTATTTTTTTATTTTTACTTGAACAAAAACCCACGCCTTTCATGCATTTTTTTTTTCTAGCCCAAAGACCTTTTTTTTTTTTTTTTTTGTCACAGCTTAATCTCGCTTTTTTACCTTCCAAATAAATTCTCCTCTCCATGAACCTTTTTATAACCCATGAAAATTTCCATGAACCTTTTTATAACCCATATGAACCTTGTGTATAACTCCGCTTTTCGTGCATATTTTTTTTCCTAGCCCAAAGACCCTTTTTTTTTGTCATAGTTTAATCGCTTTTTTTACATTCCAGCAGTAAATTCTCCTCTATGAACCTTTTATAACCCATAAAAATTTCGTGAACCTTTTATAACCCATATGAACCTTTGTGTATAACTCGCCGCTTTTTAAAGCGATTTTTTCCTAGCCCAAAGACCCTTTTTTTTTTGTCACAGCTTAATCTGCTTCCTTTTTTTTTTTTTTTACTTTCCAATGTAAATTTTCTTCTCCATGAATCTTTTATAACCCATGAACCTTATGTATAACCCATCGCTTTTTTTTTTTTTTTTTTTTTTCACGCTTTAATCCGCTTCTTTTTTTTACCTTCCAAAGAATTGTTCTTCTTATACTTTTAAGAAGACATAAGGTCATATCAAGTATGCTTTCCTTTTTTTTTTTTTTTTTTATGCAACTAGAATTTTTGCAAAGATGTATGCAAACATCAAACCGCCCTCACTTTTTCTTTTTTTCTTTTTTTCCAGAGTACCATTTTCTTTTGAATCAAAAAAGCGTTTTCTTATGCCTTGAATTTATATGTCTTATTGTCCTTACCAATTTAGCAAAAAGCACTTTTTTGTATAGGCCAACCCTTTTTTTTTTTTAAATAGCAAACTAATCGCTATTAGCCTCTTTATTGGCTCTTGTATTTTCTAAAGGACTCCAAAGAACAACCTCATATAGATATGTAGCTGCTAAAAATTTTGTTGGTCCCAAAAGGGTAATGACCCAAACTTTTTTATTACTTCAGGCATGATCTGAAATAATTTTAGCCAAAATAACACCTCCAATCACTGAACCTTGATTTTCTAAACAAAAGGTCCCAAAAGAGTAATGACCCAAACTTTTTTTTTTTTTGCTAACCATAAGCCCAAACAAAGACCTTTCTTGTTTAAAAAGAAAAACTGCTATACCCTTTTGTGTAACAAAGACATATTTGTTTATTTAATAGATTTTTTTTTTTAAAGCCTTAGCAGATTTTTTATTTTATATATTTTAAAGCCTGCTGCCTTTTTTTTTACTTTGTAATACTAGTTGGCCCAATTGGCCGAACCTTGTTATCTTTAGGTCTTGGATGAGATTATTTCTTTTCTTTGGTCCCTAGCCTAGTTGTTTTTTTTGCTACTCTAATCAAAGCCCGCCCCCTGGTGATCCGTGCAAGTGAATTTTAATTGTACGAATTATGATTTTTTTTTTGTGGCAATTATTTCAATGATTTTTCCTCTTTTGTAGGCAACACGCAAGGCGCCGAGTTTGTTTGTAGGCATCATTGCCCTTTCCAACCTAATATGGCAATGAGTGGTTTGAATCATTGGTAGTGATTGTGTCCTTTCACCCCAATGGCTTGAATCTTTGGCGTTGATTGTTTTCACACCCCAATGGCTTAAATCCTTGGCAGTGAATGTGTCCTTCATCCCAACGGCTTGAATCCTTGGCAGTGAATGTGTCCTTCACCCCAACGGCTTAAATCCTTGGCAGTGATTGTGTCTGTCACCCCAACGGCTTGAATCCTTGGCAGTGATTGTGTCTGTCACCCCAACGGCTTGAATCATTGGTTGATTGTGTCCTTCACCCCAACGGCTTAAACTTGGTAGTGAATGTGTCCGTCACCCCAACGGGTTGAATCCTTGGCAGTGAATGTGTCCGTCACTCCAACGGATTGAATCCTTGGCAGTGAATGTGTCCTTCACCCCAACGGCTTGAATCCTGGCGTTGATTGTGTTCGCCACACCAACCGCTTGAAACCTTGGTAGTGATTGTGTCCGTCACCCCAACGGCCTGAGTCCTTGGCAGTGATTGTGTCCATTACCCCAACGGCTTGAATCATTGGCAGTGAATGTGTCCGTCACCCCAACGGCTTTAATCCTTGGCAGTGAATGGGTCCGTCACCCTAATGGCTTGAATCCTTGGCAGTGATTGCGTCCGTCACCCCAACGGCTTGAATCCTTGGCAGTGATTGCATCCTTCACCCCAATGGCTTGAATCCTTGGCAGTGAATGTGTCCGTCACCCCAACGGGTTGAATCATTGGCAGTGAATGTGTCCGTCACTTCAATGTATTGAATCCTTGGCAGTGAATGTGTCCGTCATCCCAACGGCTTGAATCCTTGGCAGTGATTGTGTCCGTCACCCCAACGGCTTGAATCCTTGGCAGTGAATGTGTCCGTCACCCCAACGGCTTGAATCTTGGCGGATTGTGTCCGCCACCCCAACGGCTTGAATCCTGGCGTTGAATGTGTCCGTCACCCCAACGGCTTGAATTCTTGGCAGTGAATGTGTCCGTCACCCCAACGGCTTGAATCCTTGGCAGTGATTGTGTCATTCACTCCAATGGCTTGAATCCTTGGCAGTGATTATGTCCTTCACCCCAACAGCTTGAAACCTTGGCAGTGATTGTGTCCATCACCCTATTGGCTTAAGTCCTTGGTCAAGGGGATTTTGTCAATTTCTTTATATTATGACATTTTGCCTTCACTAACCATTTTTTTTTTATTTTATTATTAGAAAGCATGGAAAAACACTTGAATATCTTCGACGTGACGAGAGGGATGTATTGATAAATCCGTCCAAAATAATTTTGCACAAACCTATCATGCTTTATTGTCACCTACTGAGTTGGACCCCTACATCCCTTTACATACAGCTTCCGAAGACTTGGTCTATACAGGAATTCGAAACTGCTCTAAGATTCTCGAGAAAGGGCATTCCAAATCAATTGGTTCATTCCCTGTCTCAATCCTTCGTCCATTTTTCAAGACCTTCACTGCTCTGAATGTTTTGAGCCAACACAAGAAGAAGAATGGACAACACAGTGTTGTGGAACGTGCTTTTGAAAGGGCCAAGGCTTCTCTTAATGAATGAATGCATTTTTATTTTTTTTATTCATCCGAACATAATGTATTTATGAAATTTCGCTCAGTGATAGATTTATTTGTTATATGAAATTTCTCAATACAATACATTGATTTGTCTTATTTTAGCCGTTCACAGTTTATACTCTTGCTGGCCAGGAGTATCTAATGTTTTACCACCTTAGATTTCGATGGGATATTTTAGCAGTTTAACCACATACAATACCGTTGGTGGTTTTTTTGAATTTTGTTTGGCCGTACACAGTTTATACTCTTGCGAGCCAGGAGTATCCAATGTTTTACCACCTTAGATTTCGTGAGATACTTTAGCGTTTAACCACATACAATACCGCTGGTGGTTTTCGACTTTTGTTTGGTCGTACGCTTTATACTCTTGCGGTCAAGAGTATCCAATGTTTTACCACCTTAGATTTCGTGATATTTTAGCAATTTAACCACATACAATATCGCAGGGTTTTTGACTTTTGTTGGCCGCATACGCTTATACTCTTACGGGCCAAGAGTCTCCAATGTTTTACCACCTTAGATTTCGGTGGGATGTTTTAGCACTTTAACCACATACAATACCGTTGGTGGTTTTTTTTTTTTTTTTTTTTTGCCCTAACTTTTGCCTAGGGTCGCCTTTCGGTTTTCAACCCAGCGACTTTCTTAAGGGTAATATCTCTTCAAAACCTTACATTGGTCGGGGAATGATTCCACCATCTATCATTATCAACAAATAGGCCCCATTAAAATAAACCTTCTCAATCACATAAGGTCCTTCCCATTTGGGCTGCTTTCTTTTTGGTTCTTCGTGAGACTACTATGGGTGTTCTAACCATTAGTACCAAGTCTTCCTTTTTAAAGGAACGGCCTCACTCTTTATTGAATGCATTTGCCATCCTTTGTTAGTAGATCTCCAAGTTTTGTTGAGCATACAACCTTCTTTCATCCAGGTCTCCAAATTTCACCCAACCTCACTCTTGCACTTTCATCTTCTCGTTAAGGACTCTTGTATTGCCACCGCAATGATGGTATTTGAACCTCAAGTGGTAACATCGCTTCTCCTCCAAAAACCAACTAATAAGGGGTTGCTTGAGTAGGAGTTCTCAGACGAAGTCCGATAAGCCCACAAAGCTTTGTAACTTTTTCGCGCTGCTTTTTTGCTCTTATCCACCATCTTCTTAAGAATTTTGCACAATGTCTTGTTGAAAGCTTCGCCAAACCATTGGCAGTGCATGATATCTTGATGAATGGTTGTTTTTGATTTTATACTTGGCAAATAACTTGTTCAAAGCATCACTCAAACTACCGTCCATTATCCATGATGACACTTCGAATTCAACTCAGAAATGATATGGGTTCGATGAACTTTGAGACAACTGCTTTTATATCCTTTAAAGCCACTACCGCCCATTTTGAGAAATAGTCCGAGTAGCCTAGGATGTATCGATATCCTCAAAGATGGAAGTAAAGGACCAATAATGTCCATACCTATGTCAGAATGGCCAAGAACAAGTTGTTAAATGTAAAGGCTCTGGGGTGGAGAAAGTTCCATGGAATTGGCAGATTTGGCATCTTCGAGCATAATCTATGCACTGCAATCATAGTCACCAATAGTATCCCAACCGCTTTAGTCGATATGTAATTTAGGACCATTTTGTTGTGCCCCACATACACCGTATGTATTTCGCCATTACCTTGAATACGCCTTGGCTATACAATCGCATGTACATTCCATCCAAAGACCTTTTGTATAACGCTCTATCTTTCCACACAGACGATTTGGTAACCTCAAGGTCAGACTTCAATTCTTTTTTTACTTTATCTTCGTAGCCTACCATGTTGGAGGTAAGCTATGAATGGTTCCCGCCAATCCTCCTCGCTTTCTCCTTTCGTGGTGACAACCAAGATTGAACCAAGTCAGAAACTTCTTTTAAAGGTTGTAACACCCTTCTTTCACTTACTGTGATAGTAATTGTTTTGCTATCTAGTAGGGTGAGTGATGCAGCCAAACTTGCAAGTGAATTAGCTCGAGCATTTGTTCTTCTCTTCACATGGAAAATATGTGTTTTCCGAATCATGAAAGCAATTGATCAAATTTCTTTCATGATACGGGATGAGACTTGTTTTCTTAACAATGTATTCTCCACGGAGTTGCTTTTACTCACCGCCTCCAATCTCCATAAATTGAGAGTTCTTCAATAGGAATTTGTAATGTCAATTCTAATCCAAGAATTACAGCCTTCATATTCAAATTTCATTATTGGAGCATCCTTCACTTATGGCGTAAAGAATGGGTGATTATAGCATTGTTTGGAGTCACAAACACAATTCCAATTCCAAATTTTATTGTTTTTAGAATTTTCTTGCTTCTGCCATCTCGACTCCCTCAGCTCCCATGAAATACATCTCCCATCCTTTCTCGATTTCTACTTGCATAACCTCTTCATCTCGGGTAAATCCGCCATTAGAGGTGAGTCATCGTGCATAGGATGTGTCAAAAAAATCATAGAGCTGCCCTTTTTACGTTTCTTTGGGGAACATATTCAATTGTGAATTGTTGGAGAATTACAACCCACTTTGCAATTTTCCCGAAAGTATGGGTGGAAAGTATATATTTCAAGGGTCTCGCTTGATATCAACTTGACTTCGTGTGCCAAGACGTAGTGCTTTAGTTTGTGCAAGGCGAACAACAAGGCAAGACATGTCTTTTCGATAGGAGAGTAATTGACTTCTGCCCCAACCAAAGTACGACTCAAGTAATACAAGGCATTTTCTTTCCCATGCTCATTGTGTTGTGCCAACAATGCCCCTAACGAACCATCCAAGGATGTTATGTACAACAGGAGTGGTTTCCCTTTTATTGGGCTCATGAGTACTGGAGGCTTCAAAAGATACTCCTTAATACTATTAAAAGCATTTTGGCACTGTTGATCCCATTCAAATGGAACACCCTTTTTCATCAATCTTGAGAATGGCAAACATCGACCAGCCAAGTTAGAAATAAATCTTTTGATATAGGCCAATCTCCCTTGTAGCCCCTTCAATTCCCTTAAATTTCGTGGAGGAGGCATTTCAACAATGGCTTTAATCTTGGTAGGGTCAACTTCAATCCCTTTGTTTCGAACCACAAACCCTAGAAATTTTCCTGAGGAAACTCCAAATGCACATTTTAGTGGGTTCATCTTGAGTTTGTACTTTCAAACATTCAAGATTTTTCTCAAATCTTCCACATGGTTTTTCTTTTCCTTTGTCTTGACGACAAGATCATCAACATAGCATTCGATGGTGTCATGGAGCATATCAATTTAAAATTACGCCATCGCCTTTTGATATATGGCTCCAAATTTTTAGGCCAAAAGGCATTACCTATAGCAAAAGACTCCTCTGAGTCCTAAATGCGCTATTTCTTCATCTTCGTGCCATTCGATTTGATTATATCCCGAGTATCCATCCATAAAAGACAAGGCTCCATACCCAGAGTTGCATCTACAAGAAGTTCAAGATGGGCAAAGGAAAGTCATCTTTAGGACAAGCCTCATTGAGATCACTAAATCAATGCACCTTTATTTGACCATTCTTTTCTTGACCCAAGACTATGTTTCATAGCTGTGTTGATATTGACTTCCTAATGAATCCTCGCATTGATAAGCTTGTCGACTTCGGCTCAATTTGGGTCAGAAGTTCGCTGAGTTCGCCTCGAGGTTGTTTAATTGGTCGCTTTCGTGATGAATTGCAAGCTTATGAACTGCAATTTTGGATTAAGACCAGCATCTCACCGTAGTTCCATGCAAATATGTCACGATACTCCCTTAAGAAGAAATATATTGTCGAAGCTTCTTCTTCCTTTAAATTTGCACTAATGAAGGTTGGTTTGTTTTTCCTTCATCACCCATTTAATTCACGAAGGTCATCCATGCTGGCTTGGCCTCCCGCTTCAAATTTCATGGTGCAAATTGAGCTTCATCTTGGTCAACATCTTCCAACACATCTTGAGTGATAGTCATGTTTTCGAAATTTTTCCTCATCACCCCGATAGCCTAACCCTTCGTCTCTAGCAAAGGATAATACCGCTTTTGGATAACTTGCCTTTATGAAGGTGTTAATACAAAGTCAAATGGTGTCATTGTTCTTGGTATTTTTTCAGGATCTAAACCAACTTTCACCAACATCTGTGTAATTTCTACACTGAAAGTAGGCTTCTCAAAACTCAAGATGTTTTCTTCTGGCACTTGTTCAACTTTCACTTTCTCGCTCAACATCTCCAAATGAGTGAATATGATGGGTTTCGACCCTTTTCCTTTAGAAGGGACCACTATCTTGTTATATTTCTCCACATAGGTGCATTCTGTCCTTCTTAATGGCAACGTGAACTCACTCTTGAGATCCAAAATTGGATTTATTGGGGCTAGAGCCTTTGCTTCCAGTTTCCTTTCGGACTTTGGCACATATCGAAAAGTTCTTTTTGTTGAAACTAGAGTAGACTCTAGAGCTTCTTTGACATTCGGAGTATCTTTAGACTTCTTCACATCTTTTCCTTTTCTTTGTGAAGTTTTTGTATAGAAGTTTAGCATTAGCATAGTAGGCCCCTAGTTCTCCAAATGGATCATTGTCAGCCACAATTGTCCCCTCTTTTTTGGGTGAAGGCAACGGGTACTTAATACATTGGTGATAAGTTGACGGCACTACATGATGATTATGCATCCATGGTTTCCAAGCAAAGCATTGTAAGAGGTGTCTACATCAATAACCAAGAACTCAAGGTTTTCTTCAATATCCCCAAACTTGGTTCGCAATTCAATTTTCCCTATCATGCGTTTCGCTCGGGATTAAATCCTTGAATGACCAAACGACTTGGGCGGTCAGGAAATTCAACCCCTAATAAGTTTAAGGCCCTCCGAGGCAAGAGGTTTACCGCAGATCCTCCATCAACCGTAATTCGAGAAATTTTCACATCATGGATAAGCCCAAAGGATAAACAAAGGCCAATTATGGTTCTATTATTTTAGCACACATGTCTTTGTCACCAAAGATTACTATAGCCATGCATGTAGTTGCCTTCTCGATTTCTACCTCGATTTCTTTGTGGAAATCCTCCGGCTTGACAGGCATATATTAAAGACTTTCAAAGCTCGAGACATTTTTAGTGCATCATATACGCCACCAATGCTTGAATTTTCTTTAGATGAGCTAGTACATCATATTTCACTTGCTCTTCCTCCAAAGAAAACTTGTGGAACTTCGACGCTTGAGGGTCTTGAGGATTTCATGCACCTTTCTCCCAGAGGTCAAGTCCTGCATACTTCAAAGAACCGCCTTAAGGACCTCAACTTCTTTTATTCCTCACTTAGTTGGACCATGTTAATCGTCCAACCTGCAGGTGATCATCATCATCGGCCACTTCTCCTCTTCTTGGAGTTGCATTCTTCTCTTATTTCTAGGTAATCGAGTCACGCCTACAAAGCATTGAGATTCTTCAAAACCATTATTCATTGCCTCCCAACTAGGCACCACGACTCCATTGAGGGAGCAATACACCAAAGGCGATCCCCTAAAGAAAAGGAATTGTTTTAGGCAAAGTGCTTGATTTTGAGTCGCTTCATTAATCGCTTCAAAAACACCTAATATGTTTTTGAGGATCTCCATACCCCTCATATAGGACAAAATTTGGAAGTTCATATCCTTCAGGAAATGGTGTTTGCTCTACCCATAAAGGGAACAAATCCCTTGGGCGATAAGTGCCTATCTCTCGAAGGTCAAGGGCGCTTCAATATTCCCCAATTGTGCTCTTCTATGAAATCATATGTTTGAGAAGATGTACCTTCGCCATCCAAATGTTCTCGACATCTCAATTTCTATTAGCCATGGTTTATAAAATGTCCCATAGAATCGATTAGCCATGGTGTCCCAATCGGGATTGAATTAGGTGGCAGTCAAGTATTAATCACGCCCATCCTTTCAAAGAAAGAATGAACTACCGTGAGAAGTAACGCGACTTTTTTTATCAGGTTTCCACATTGTGCAAGGAAACGAACCAAATGGCGCTTTGGACAACTCCGTCTCTATTATATAAAGGAAAACGAGGTAATCGTGATATCCTCGTGGGAATTGAACCCATTCGACCCAATTATGAAAGGGTGTCCGAAGTTTGATTTCTTTCAATAATCAAATTTGATGGGCTTCAAAACCCTCATCTTTCAAAGAGACTATTACTTTTGCTCGATGTTCTCGCTTCCTTCTAGCTTCAATTTTTGCTTTCATCATCACCGGATTATGTAATGATATGTATTTTCATTCTTCAAAATTTACATCCACAAAGGATGACATTACAAGGAAAGTCAAAGTGGTCACTTGTTACACTTTCTCCATTGTATGTCCTAGCTAGAGATGTATATAGTGAACCATCAGAGAAAAGTCAAGTTCCCAATCTTCATTAGGATCCTCAACTTGAGATGACTTTGCTTGTTTACTTGAATGCTTTCATACTTCATCATGCTTTCATACTTCATCATCCGACATACACCGCCATTCACCTCATCATCCTTGAAGTGTAGTCGCTTTTTTCACAAGCTCGTAGCCTCTGACCTACACCCAAGTGTCTCCTTGTTTTGTTCCTCGCATATATTCTAGAGTACTTTGATAGTACATTGGTGGTAATCGTAATACTGGAGAAAAGGCTTCGTGTATAATTGGAGAAGCTGGTGTATATTCTGGAGAGGCTGGTGTGTATTCTGGAGAAGTTGGTGTATACTCTGGAGAGGCTGGTATGTATTCTGGAGAAGTTGGTGTATACTCTGGTGAGTCAAGTATACAGATAGGAGATGTAATGCACCTTCCCTAACTTTTGAACCAACTTCACCCTCATCTTCCTCGCCATCACTCAAAACAATGATGGTTAGGCAAGGGCCAAAGTAAACTTTTCCTCCTTCTTTTATCAAAGTATGTCCGCAACTCCACAGATTGAAATTTTGAAGGTAGAAATTCTCCAATGTGATCGGGACAAGAGGACCTTGCTCTAACCGCTCATCGTGACCAATTTCTCCCATTTTTCCTTCTTTGGGTTCTTTTTCCTTTTCTCTTACTTACTTTTGGCTTTTTTTTTGTTTCCTAGAAACTTTTTGGTTTTTGCTTTTTGGAAACTTGGCCCTTGTGTTGTTGAATCAACCACACTTCTAGCTTTCACTGTGGCATTTTGTTTTTTCTTCATGCTTTTGATCGATAAACAACCCATTCACCTTCATTATCATTGTCGATAGTGATCAAGTTAGCAAATGCTTTCTCGAGGAGGAGTTCGATAATTTTAGAGTCCAAAAGTTCTTGAATTTTATCTTTTAACAAAGCACTCTTTTATCTGGATGGCTAATCAAACGATGGTAAGGGCAATACTATGTATCATTGGTCTTTCCTACCTCATGTGGTCTTTTTCACCTCAAGGAGAGCAATCAACTTTTGCTCCAACAGATCTTCAAATAGGTCATCATCAGATCATCCATGAAAGAATATTTTTTCTCCAATCTCTTTCATAGTCACCTTTTAAACTCCTCGGGCTTTTTAGCCCCTACTACAACAGACCCTTCTTTCTAGTTTCGATCGTAGCCGCAATGAGAACTCAACCCTTTCAACTACTCTAGGCCTCCTTCGCTTAGCTAGATGCAGCTCCATATCATGAGCTTTAGTGCATAGATCATTGAATCCTTCAAAAGTTTCAAATAAGAGCCAGAGAGAGCTCAAGTGCTCAAGTTGTTAAGGCACATCCGAATTAACTCTAATTATGTAAAATTTTGAGGACAATCAAATGTCAAAGCTCATTATCTTGCAATGAAATCAGAATGACTCATTGTCATGTTGTTTGGTCTCAATCAGCCTGCACTCCAACTCGCTTTTGTGTGTTGCAGAACCTGCTTATGAACCTTCACCATGGAATCCCAATTTAGGATTGATCCTCGGAAGGTTAGCATACCAAGTAAATGCAGAACTTTCAAGTGACTGAACAAATAGCTGCAGCATGTGGCCTCATTATGAGCTATTGGCCCACACCTTGAAAGAAAATGAGCCACATGTTGTCTTCGATCTCTTGTTCCATCAAAATTTTGAAATGCTGGGAAAAACCAAGGAACGGAACAAAGATCTACCCATGTTGGGTAAGATTTGTAATTATTCAAAGTTCTCACCATCTTTTTCTTTGACTTTCATTACTTGTCTCCTCTTCATATCATCAATCATGGCCATGAGCATTGATTCATACCACCACCGGTTAGATCGGAGTAACAAGACCATTGCCCCATGGGGCTAGTGTGTTTTGTATGCCTACTTGATGTCCCCACAATAGGTTGTGTCATTTGTTCGGGGTACACTTTCTGTCCTTGCTATTTGGGCCTACAATTGTTGCATTTGCTCCAACATAGTAGCCATTTCGCTCTCTTCTCTCGAAGTTGTTCTTGTAGGGCCACCACTTTTTCCTCGAGACTGGGTCTTGTTGGACCTGCTAATTTTCACCTTCTTTCTCAACCTCTACCATCATAATCATGATTTTGTTGATATCTTTCAATTCATTGTTTCCAATATTCGCTGAAACAAACGAAATAGAATCATCTTGTTCGTGATAAAGGATTATCAACCCCCACAACATTACTTCATATTTGAAGCATCCGACTACGATGCTTTGTTTTGAGCTCGACGTTACGGACCTTGTTATAGGCCCTTTCTTTTATTCCCTTCATAGATAGTTCAACCAAAGTAGAAATATTTCCCAAGGGTTTTACCCTCCTCCACCTTGGATTTTCCAACAAAGACAGACTTTCAATTTATTTTTGGGATTCATCTTTCGAGAGCCCTTTCAATAGCTCCTATAACATTTGTTGCCATCGTTTAGTTCCAGCTTTTTAAGGCCTTATTTCTTCTTCGCCTTTTGTCTTTTGAAACCGGATCGGATGACATATCAAGTTGAGCCCCTAGGGCATAGAAGGAACCGCTTATGCTTTTGCAAACTCTCATGAATTTTCAAAACAAATTCCCTACATTTTTAGAGCGGACCAATTGATGTTCATTCAAATCCCAAGGGCCAACAGTGTTTCTTATTCAAATCTTGTCCGCCAACGGTGTTCTTTATTCTCACGGCTCAACGGTGCTTTTTATTCAACCGCCGAGCCAACGAAAGTGTTCCTTATTCAAACCCCGCCGAGCCAACGAGTGTTCCTTTGGCTCTCGAGAGTTGATCGAGATTTGGTTTGACCGAATTTTATGCTCAATGTACTATCCATTTGTAGGCCGCAATCGCTTTTTCAACAACAGGGCCTTTTTTTCCATCAACAGAGTTTGGGTCATTACTTTCCTCCCAATGGCCCTACCGATGGCCATGTTTTCAAGCAGAGGCTTTTCTCCGACAACCCACCATTTTAATGGAGTCTTCTACCCTTTAAGTAGTCACAACATTTTTGTTGCCCTGCTGAAGCCGCAATAAAAGTCGAAGTTGCAAACCGATTAGCCTCCTTTGCTCAATTAGAAAGCTCTTCGCTCGGCCGTGGCTCACAACAAGCAGCATCGCTTTGACGCTTTCACATAATCTTCAAGAATCTTTCTCAAACTTTCACTTTTCGGAGAAGTGTGACTTTCTTTGTCACACCAAGCACCTTCTGGATAGCCAAGAGCTTTCACTTCTAGAGCCCCTTTGGTGATAGGGAAAAGAAGTACATCTTTCCAGATTTCGCTGTTTCTACCTTTGGGATAGCTAAGAGCATTCGCCCAGCCCCTTGGGTGATGGGTGCTATCTCAACCCTTGGTGGTTTCGTAACCACCGGATTGTAGGTTTGTCTCTCGACAGCTTGCTTCAAAGATTCCTATAACAAAAAAATACATCAAGAAGTTTCAACTATATATATATATATTTTTTTGTTCTTCAAAAGACGGAGGAGAAATAGGTCCCACTGGCATGCCAGAATTTGTAGACACAAATTTTAAAACATGAAGTGTTTCAACACATTTCAAAATTTATGTTATAAATGTCCACTGCTTAGTTTTTGGACTAAACAAAGGTTGATTATTTGAATAGCAGTTTATTTCCGACCAGATTTCAGATCGTTAATTACACATTTTATACAAATGAAACCTCCGACACGAAGAACAAAATAAACAACAAAAGACAATTTAAGAAAAATAAATATTTTATTGAAATTGTTATGGGTTTTGAACCCTAATACAAAATATAATTCTTGGGTTTGGAACCCTTTACCTATTCATCGCCATTAGCGAGGCTCTTGAGTTCTCTAGGCTTCTCCTCTTCTTTCTTGTAACGATTTCTTTAGCTCTCAATTTCTCTCTTTCTCGATCTTTTCACTTCGATTTCTTTGATCCCATCTTGTGTGATGGTCCTCATATTTATGGAGGGTCATCAGTGATAGGAATGCTTCATCTTCAATTTGAATTTCAAATCGAATGATAGCGCTATTTGAATTTTGGAATAAAAGCGCTTATCCGATTAATCAGATATCTTATTAACCGGATTGATCTTTAGGGTTTCATCCTCGTGGTGTCCTTGTCAGAGGCTCTACAAGTGTCATCTTCAGAGGCTCCACATGTCATTTGAGCATCTTGAATAACGCCGTTGAGATACAACGCCATTTTATTTATGTACTTCAACGGATCATGTTGATCTTGTTTTAGGAAGTGATTACCTACAACCTTCCTATCATAGGTTCTATACATGTCATAAATTTAGTTGAAATTTATGTGCCAACAACATGTAACTTTCTATTACGGTTCTACAACATACTTAAAAAAAGACTTTGTTGTCATTTTTCTTTCTGGACTCTCTCTCTCTCTCTCACACACACACACACACACACTCATTCACTCCCTCCCCTCAAAACTACAAAACTCCTAAACACTTGTGAATGCACATATGCTTGTCGCATGCGCATACACACACCCATCTTTCTCTGGCATTTACTCAACTTGCGCCAATAGTATGAGTTATATAATTTTGGAATTTCATTTTATTTTTCAGGTAATTCATTGTGCATGCTTCTTTATCTATTAACACTTATTACTGCCTGAAGTAATAGGAACCAATAGAAGTACTCATGTCATATTAATTGTTTATAGGAAGTTCATGTTGTTTTTATGTTGCTTCTATAGGGAATGGTGCATTTTTGTACCATAGACACAGACAGCCTACTCTAGCAATCTGACTGATGTCAAGGAACCTTAATCTGCATTTTTTCAAAGAAGTATTTTATATGCTCATTTAATAAATCTTTTGATCAAACAGGCAAATGTGGTGTTCTGGAGTAGTGATGTGGTGTTACTGGTGTATGTGCATATGCCTTCCCAATATGCACCCCCACCCTGATTTTTCTTACTTGCCCTTTCAGACCAAACTTGATGCTATGTGGAGGGGCTCATCCTTCTTAGTCCAACTGATGGATCTGAACAAATACAACTTCTACCTTCATTTAGTTGTTTCTAGGAATTTTGTATTCCTTGATTTTCTTAATAAGTTCAACAATTATTTTACTTGAAATATTTCCACTGCAGTTGCTACTTATACCATGTGTGGTAAAAGTTTATACCTGTGCCATCTTCCTGAGTATATTCTGATATAATTATTCCAGGCTCAAGTTTTCTAATTCTTCTGTGCAAGCTTTTTTCTTCTCCGCCCTCCCATATATGGTTTGTTGGGGCTTCAATCATTACTTTGCATTGTTTTCCTTGTCACTTGGTTGTGTATGCTTCATTTTGCTCTTCAGAAACTTGTTTGTAGTATTTACAGTTTTAATCTTGCAGCAGGAGATATTATGAGCCTCTTTGCAGGCGTTGACTATTCTTCTAAGTACGCTGCAGTCAACTACAGAGTGAAACGACTTGCATATGCTTGTATTCGTGCTGTTCATCAAGATAGGTTTGTTACTTTCTTCTTCTGCTGAATGTTAGGTTGCCTTGAATTTGGCAATCATTTGCTTGTTTGTAATTCATTTGTGTCGTAAGCTAGTTATATTGTACCTATTATGAGTGGGCAGGCTTGCAACTTTTTGATGAACTTTGTCATGTGTGCTGCATGCATTTTTGTTATTTTATTGCAATAATTAAGTCCACTTACATTTAAACAATACTCACATATATGCATTAGATTTGAAACAACAAATTTTAATTGAACTTAAGTGAACTTCAAAAAAGATAATTACGACCTGATAGACTTGTGAACCTTCTGACTATTAATTATATTTCTGAATCAAACTAATCTAATTCATTGCATAAAACTTATATGAAGAAGTCAAATATGATTCAGGAACTCGCACATCATGCTGCTTTAGTAGTGAGACTACAAGAATTATGTTGCATTACTTTAGCTTGAACAATCAGTTGCTAAAGTAATCCTTTAGTAAACTTGAACTTTCTCCTGTTTATATATTAATACAAGTAATGTCTTCTTTGTATGATACCCAAAGCTTCACATTGGCACTTTTCTCCTTGACCAATTGGTTTCCTGATAAGCATTTGGTGCTGAACTGTGGTCGTAGAATTCCAACTTCTGTTTTTTTCTTTTGTTGTCAGAAGAAATAGAAAGAGAAATCTCATATTTAAGCAGTTGATATCCATGACATTATGGCCACCCATTCCTCATTATGGATGATGGCAGTTATAAATTTGGGTGGTTTTGTGGTTCAATCTAAGTTGGATAACCTAAACTTGTTACTGATAAGGTTTAGCTTGGACTAGTTCTTTGATTTTGTTGTTTATTGAAGCTTTGTCCCCATTAAACTTGTGTTATATTTCATTGTAAGGTTTGTTACTTGTATACATTTTCAGTCAATTTTTTTATTGATTATAGAAGTATGAGGTAGAATTATACCTATTTGCAAATAATCAGCTTGCTGAATCTTGTATTGATGTTCAATTTTTGTCAACATACGTAGCTAAGTTTCTAATATTGAAACATGTTTAGCTATAGTTGATATAAAGCCATTAGAAATTGTCACTTTGTTCGCTGGTGTGGAACCATACACTTGTTGATGCAGTTTTTATGTTTTAGTTGCTTTGAAACAGAAACTTGCTCACAAGAGGTATTTCTATTACAGAAATCAGTTGAAGGATCAACTGTTTATGACGCCTGATAAATCCAGTACATTAACAATCCTCTTGTTAGAGGCAGTTGTTATGTTGATTGATCCCGGACTTCTGGTCTTGTAAGATAGTTGGCTATCTCTTGCAAAGAAATACATATTCCTTGTTGAGAGAGATTGTACTCACTGGAAAGGTACATTTCAAACCAACTGGCCCTTCATAATTTTTGGTTGTCTTCCATGATATATCTTATATATATCATACCTTTGTTCCTTTCCTTTTGAGTACATGCATTTACAATTAATCTTATTCTTAGAGTCTTAGGTTAACAATTTCTGCAGAAAAGTAATTGGGGCAAGCCATCATTAAGTTGTATGCCTTTGCACTGTCAGGGGGTTCTCTTGAATGTTTGTAATTAGGGGAATTCCAAATGGCATAAATTATTCTAAAAAATTAATTAATGTAAAAACTGTGATCCCTAGGACACTGTAATGCAGTTTTAATCCAGCATCGACATTGGGTGTTCTTTAAAGCACATCTGTCGTTGAATCTTGTTAGCCATAGTTGGTATCTGACCTTCAAGACTTGGAGACATCATATCAGGATTTTGGTCTCGACAGAGAAACTGTCGGTATTTTTTTTTTTTGTTTTATGGGAAAAGATAATAGATTATGTTAAAAAGGCATAAAAAAAAAAAAAAAAAAGTGGGTGCAAAAGTATCTGATCACAAGGAGGTGGGACATAATCAAGAATTCCCTTGAATAACCTCTAAAGAATCCCAACCATTGTCTTTGCATCCCATACTCACTTATGATAATAGAGTGCTATAAAGAATCACACTATATGGGAAATCTCCATGACCATTTTTCAAGATAGGCAACCCTAGTAATTTGTATATGATGGACTACTTTGATGATGTGTTCTCAATTTTGCAGGAAAGTGTAAAAGTTCAAGATTCTGTTGGGAAAATATCTTCTAGAGAGTATCCTTTCCTCATGATACCTCATGTTGGTCGAGATCATGTGTTTGTGCTAATATTGATCCTCGATGGAGTTTCGTGATCACAAATTTTTACAATTCCTTTCTTGTGGAAGCTTTTTCCATATCTAAGAGAGGTAGTTTGCTTTTCTCTACCCCACGCGCAACATTATACTTTTATGTTTTAGATTTCACCAGATCTAGTAAAGGCGTAATCTCTTCCAAAGTCAAGACACAAAACATTTAATATGTTCTCTTTCTCCGTTAATTTTGTTGCCAAAAGTTTTATTTCAAACATTTATTACCGTGTTATAAAACTTTAAAATTTTCTTTCCTTTATTTATCCAGATTTTTATGCATGGGGGCCGAGTGTACATTATATTCATCGATGACATTATGTGTGCAAAATCATGCTAATGTTTTACCTAATGATATAGCAACCGAATTTCCTAAGTTATGCCCGCTTGAAATCTATTGAAATGGTCGAGTTGCTTTTTCTCACCGACTGCTCATTTGATATGGTAAGGAAATGATGTGATTTCATAATGTATCGTATTGTTTGTTTGCTCCTCATTTAGACTCTTTGGATTTGTATCAATAACGAGTTTGGTGAAAAAGTTAACGCTTTTAGATGCCAAAATTCAATAAAGTTTTGTTCTCCCCTTTGTTTTTCTTGATCAGGCTATAGACTTAGCAGTTGTACATTTTTGCTGGATGCGCTTCCTCCTATGCAATTATCTGACAAAGAAAGTAAAGAAGGTATGCCTTTAACATAATATACTTTTCTTTTTCCTCCTTGTTTTGTGTATTTTAGGTATTTTTTTTACTTAATTCTCTTAGTTTCTTTTAATTAATTTGTGTGTATTATAGAACCCGATTAAACTATGCAGTTTTTTCTCAATTGTTTATTAAATTGTATATTTGTTAGTGGATGAGGATGAAATAATTGCTGGTGATGAAATGATGGAAAACGGTCTTAATAAGGATTTGGAACTACAGATTTCCAATGCGATAGATCCGCGGTTTCTTCTACAATTGGTGCGTAATCCTGATGTCGTACTTATTAGTCTCTGACATGACAATTATTTTGGTATTCTCAACATATTTACTGCCTTAACTATGTTTGTATTTTATGCCTCGTGATCAGACAAATGTTTTGTTTGAAGGATTTCATTTGTCAATGGTTCATATGAAGAAGGGGCTCATGGTAAAGAGGTGGTAGCTGTTGGTGCTGCTTTGTGCTTTCTTGCACGTGACTTTTGACATTTTACCCCTTGAGCGTATTAGACTGTACTAGCTTATAGAACAGAGCTTGTTCATGTATTATGGAAATTCATGAAGCGATGCCATGAGAATCAGATGTGGTCAGCATTGTCTGGGCAAGTATCATATCTGCCGGGAGATGCACCTGGCTGGCTGTTACCTTTGTCAGTTTTCTGCCCTGTGTACAAGTAAGAACGCTGTTTATGTGCAGTTTTGATTGTAATTTCTTTACAGTTGTCTGAATTAATTTGATGACAGTATGTGGTATGTCCGAGGTTTTGAACTTATGGCACAAGTTGAGGGAATAAGTCTAACACACTTATTTGACGGATCAGGCACATGCTTATGAGAGTCGATAACGAGGAGTTCTATGAGCAGGAGAAGCCACTGTCAATAAAAGATATCAAATGCTTGGTTGTTATCTTAAGACAGGTAATTTTTTTGTGGTTGTAGAATCTTCAGGTCAACATGTACATAAAAATGACACTTAGCAGTATTTCGTAGTTTTGTTCATGTAATAGAAGTTTTTGCTGTACATGTCATGTAAGATGGAAAGTCATATGGACATCCTTTAGCCAAATAGTCTCCACATGTAAGACGGGGTTGCACATAGAGGAGGAAGTTGATAGCTTGATATACATTGTTGAGACCATTTCTAACAAATTAAGCTTTTGGGACTAGTGGTGGTCTAACATGAGCAGCTGTTAGTAGAACTAGAATTAGTAGTTTTTCTTGCTACTTAAGCTATGCCTCATAGAAGTACATATATTACCAGTGAAGTAATTTGTTCTTTTTGTATTACAAATGCAACTAAAAGTAGCAAGGACATTTTAAAACCAAATACATTACATTAGATGAAAATCATGTCCAACGCACGTGCACCTTTACTAGTTTTATTAAAATTGAGAAAAATAAAATGTTATATATATCATATTATGCTCAGTGGCAATGTTATTACTTGATATGGTGTAAGATGGAACCAATTGCTATAATTGTAACATTTGTACTTGCTCATTTCTGTAGGCCTTATGGCAGCTTTATGGTGAATCCTGTCACCTCCCTAACTCCAGCTGAGTGTGCTGCTGACGTCTTTACTCTTGAGAGGCACTCTTTAGAATTTATTCAGCATAGGGTTAGCGTTAGAAGCTTCCGACCGCCTGTCACAGGTATACATGATCTCATCATCCTGCTAATTGCTGGTTTGCTTTGCAGAGATAGACAGTATTGTTTGTTTAACGAAATGAAATTCTTTGATGCATATTCAAGGTTGGGAGATAATATGCTTCATTATTGTTCTTCTAATTTGTTGTATAAAATTACTATTCTAGTTGCAAGATTGGAACAACAGACGGCACATTGAGACCTTTAACAAACACAATTCCTTTAATCTTTTATTCACCTGTGATTGGTCCAAAAGAAAAACAAAACAAAACAAAAAAAAAAAAAAAAACCTAAATACAAACACATGATTAGTCTACATCACTTTAGAGATAGTGAAGATCTCCAAAATGGAGGTCTCACTCGTTTTCCCAATATTTAATAATTTTCCAAACAGAGATGGAATTCATCGCATCATGATGATCAATACTGATAGCAATACAGACGAATTTCAATGAATGTTCCTATTATGTCGGCTTTTTTACCCACCCCAACATTGTTTCTCTGTTTTCAGAGACTTCATTAAAAAAATATTTTTATGAACTTTTGAGACCCAACGTGAAGCAAAATTTCTAGATGCCATTATGTGAAAGATAGAGAACAAAATAAGAAGTCAAGCTTGGTAATAAGATCCATCCCAAAATATTTCAGGGCATCAAAATTGCATCTCAAATCCATTAAAGTGACCAAAGTAATTTCTGTCTCAACTACCATCACATGAAACTTTACAGACCAAAGTAATTTCTGCCTCTATAATACAGCTCTCTTTCTCTCTCTCTCTCTCTCCCAAACCCTCCTCTCTCCTCTCACCAGAGAGAGAGCCACCGTCGGGGAGAGAGTCACCAGAGCGCCCCCCCCCTTTTTTTTGGAGGGAAAAAGAATAAGAGTAGGTGTCATCTTTTTACCAGGAACTGCAATGTGGAACACAACACCATTCTCAGTGGAATTTCTCTGCGGGAATTATCTTTGGAGGTTTAACGCAGCGGAATTAGATGTCGTTTAAGAGACGAATCTTAATCTTGAATCCACGAGAAAAATAGAATATTGAATCCACTATGAAGAGAAAAATATCTTAATATTATTCAATAAAAGTTGAATAAAAGTTGCATTTGCCATGAGATTTACATATTATTTATAATAATGTAAACCTTAGAGACTAAGTATTCTTGGATACCAAGAAAACTCAAATTAGAAACACAACCTAATCTAATTCTTGGAAAACAAGAACCAAGAAATTAGAAAAACAAAATCAAAACAAATTAAGAAACCTAATAATTCTAAAATATTTATACTAAGTTACAAGAATCCTAATAAAATAATCAAGAATGCTTGGTGGCGCAATTTTATAGCTCGAATGTCTCAAAACCACATCATTTTGCTTAATAAACATGATCACGACGCCGCTTTTGGGGATAAAACGACGCCATTTTTGTTACATATGTGTGTATTAAGGGTAGTTTAGTCATTGGTAGCAATTAGGTTAGCATAGTGTCTTATATACATATTTCTTGTAATTCGCTTCCATTCAATTTTGAATAATATGGCACTTTAGTTCCTAATCAAGTTTTCATGGTATCGTGAGCAAGGTTTTGATAGCTAACCTCTCGTTGGTGTTGGTATGAACTGAAGGCGTGATTATGGTTGCTTCTTCTTCGCTTGCCGCTATACACCCTTGCATCAAGTCGAGGGCTTGTCTATGCCTCACGGTCGCGATTCAAAGTCGCTTGTTGCCTTGCGGTCAAGTCGAGTGGGCTTGTATATGCCTCACAAAGTCGCGATTCACATGATTGGTGCCTTTGCAAAGTCGGTCAAGGGGCTTGTCAGGCTCTCACGGTCGCTGATTCACAAATGAAGTCGCTCTCACGACTTCCCTCTCATCTCACAAATAGTTTGGTCCTTCTAATCACAACCGATATTAGCTCATTTGGTTCAAGGTGTGATACTTAGGTATTCGCTTTCAGCTTTCTTTCTTCTCTATGTTGTTGTTTCCTTATGACTTCTTTGTGGTCTTCTCTGTGAAGTCCTTATATTTTGATATCATGTCTAGTGGAATGTCGATTCACTTCTGCCATTAGCGTGAAGTTAGTAGGAGATAATTATGTTTATTGGGCCTATGTCATGAAAAATTTTTCTTCCGGTAAAAAATATTTGGGATGTTGTTACTGGTGATTCTTCTATGCCCAAATGTTGAAAGTTTCAAGATTTGCTCTCTACTTGGCAAGTTACTAACGCCAAGATTATTACTTGGATTAATAATTCTGTAGATTAGTTTATTAGGATTCATTTTTCCAAGTTCACTACTGCGAAACAAATTTGGGATCATCTATCTCTTTGTATGTTCAATCAAATTTTGCTAAACGGATCAATTAGAACATGAGATTCGTGTTACTCAACAATGAGATAAGAGTATCTAGGAATTTTATTCTACCATGACCGGTCTGGTGGGATCAATTAGCTTTATCGAGCTCTAAGTCATTGAGCACTGGCGCGCATATTGTACTTATCGGGCGAGTGCTGGTCGGGTTCAATTCTTAATGGCCCTTAAGGTCGATTTTGAAGGGCTTCACTATTAATTATTCTCGTGACGGAGTCCTTTGCCTTCTATTGATTCTATAGTTAATGAGTTATTGGTCAAGAACTTCGCTTAAACAAATTCCCGGCAAAGGATTGCTTCCTTTGCCAACTCGCATACCTTAGCTATTCTTACCGGGTCATTCTTCTACTACTCCTAGCAAATCCTTTTCTCGTGCTCTATGGATGAATGCAGCTTTTGTCATCAAAAAGGTCACCGAAGGCTCGTTGTCCTCGGCTTTTGGGGCCCATCATTTGGGCAATTACCGACTTGGAGAAAGAATTTAATAGGCATTCGCCAATCATCCTCTTGGAAAAAGGACATACAACTATTGCGACTTCTTCAAAGGATGATTCTTCTCCATCTTTGATTGTTATTGTCAACAACCACGTAAACTCCTCTCTACTCATACACCAAATGCCTTAGCCTCCTCACCTCTTGGTTTGTCTTTTCTCCCTCATCTCCTCTAAGTATATCCCATTCCATATGGGTTTTTGATTTTGGTGCCACACATCATATGACTCATGATTCCTTCCTCTTATTGTCTATCTTTTTCTCGCTTCCTTCTACTACTATTGTTATGGCCGCCAATGGTACTCCTATGTCTTTGGTCAAGGTGTCCATTTTGATCGATAATTCTCTCTTTCGAATGTTTATTATATTCCTCGCTTAACTTTGAATCTTATTTATGTTAGTCAACTTTCGCCATTAGTTATTGTGTTTATTTCTTTGAATCTAGTTGTGTTATGCAAGATTCTCATTCCAAGTGCTAATTGGGACCGTGTAGGTTAGAGGTTTATATGTTCTAGAGACGACAGATGTTCCTCCCCTTGTCGTGATCTTCGCTTGACTTGTCTTCTTTTTCGATTGAGTCCTAATCGTGTGTTTTTATTTATGGCATTCTTGCCTTGGTCATGTGTCTAGTTCTCGCTACAATATTTAGTTTCTAATCGGTGTCTTAGGTTCTTTGAGTAGTCATAATATTTTCTCGATTGTAGTGGATGCAAACTAGCAAAGTTTATCGCTTTTACCATTTGATAAAAGTTTCACTACTGCCTAAAACCTTTTGATCTTATGCATTATGATATGTGGGGTCCTCGCACCCATTCCCACTCAAAGGGGTTCCCAATAATATGTTGCTTTTATTGATGATTATACTTTGTCAATGTTGGATTTATTTGATGAAGCACCAACTGGAATTTTACTATATCTATATTGCTTTTCGTGCCATGATTCAAACCCAATACTCTTCTCGTTATTAATTGTTTTCTATGTGATTTAGGTGGGCAATATCGCGATAGTGATTTTCTTCACTTATTACAAATGATAGTACTTTTCAACAATCTTCCCAGGTCAAACTCCCGAGCAAAATGGTGGCTGAATGCAAGCACCATCACATCATGGAAACAAAATTCGCTTTTTGTTTATTTATTCTTCCTGCTCTAGCTCATTTTGGGGGAGGCTCTTCTTACTTTTGTTCATATTATTAACCAAATACCCTCCCAAGTGACTTATGGTATTTCCTTTTTGAATCGGTTACATGGTACTCTCCGCACTATTTATCTCTTCGTGTTTTTGGTCAGACTTGTTCTCGTCTCTTCTTTATTGCGCACAAATTTCATACTAAGTTGTCTACTCTTTTCTACCATGTGTTTTTTTTTCTTAGGTATGATGACGGTCAAAAGGGTTATCGCCGTTATGACCCCACAACTCAATGTCTCTATGTTTCGCCATGTTGTTTTTCCCTAACATATCCTCTTCTTTTCTATTCCCCACATTTACTTCTTTCACTAAATCCGATCTTATTTATCTCGATCCTTTCCCGATGCTAGCCTTTTGATTCTTATGTTCACGATTTGTCTCCTCGACATTCTCTCATCTTCTTCCTTGTCTCACAATTCTATTGTCCCCTCTCCTACTATTCATGTTTATGCTCATAAGAAACAACATGTTTTGCTCGCAGTACACCTCCCTTCCTCCTCCTATTGCTCTCTCCATTACCGCCGCTAATGAGGCTCATGTTTCTGTGATCCTTAACGGCACGATATGTCTTACTCATTATGGGTCTTCTAACTCTTGTTATTCTTTCCAATTTTGTACTTTCTTATCCTCCATTCACTCTTCTTCGAAAGCCCGCCTCCTATAAGGAGACCTGCTTTAACCCTCTTTGGCAACAAAGGCGAATGAGGAACTTCCCGCTTATATAAGATCGGTACTTAGAATCGTTGCTTTTGTTTTTGCAAACATACTGCTGGTTGTTTGCAAGTGTATAAGATTAAAACCAAAGTCGATGGTTCTCGGGAACGCTAGAAAGCTCATTTAGTGGCTAAAGGTTTTCTCAAGAATATGGTCTTGATTATAAGGAGACCTTTTACTCCAATTGCCAAGATGACCATTGTTAGTACCTTGATTGTCGTTGTCGCTGCCAGAAGGCCACCGCATCTCTCAAATGGATGTCAAGAATGCCTTTTTCAATAGTGACTTAGCCGAGGAAGTCTTTATGGTCCCTTCTCCTAGGGCTCCTTATGCACCTAGTGAAGTTTGTCGCCTTTGCAAAGTTTATATGGTCTCAAACAAGCTCCTCGGGCTTGGTTTGAGAAATTTTCACTATTGTTTGTGACTTAGGTTTTCGCATCAAGAATCATGACTCCTCTCTTTTCACGCCCACTTCATGGATTCATTGTTCTTTGTTATATATTGACGACATGGTGATCTCTCGTGACGATCTTGATGGTATCTCGCTTCAAGGCTTACTTGCATCATCATTTTGAGATGAAAGATCTTGGTTCACTTTGTTATTTTTTGGGCATTGAGGTGGCCTCTTCGCTTCAAGGTTATCTTCTATCTCGCTTCAAGTATGCAGTTGATGTTATTCAGCAAGTCAAGTTGACCAACTCTCGCATTGTTGACACTCCTCTCAAACTCAATGTGCACTATACTTCCACTGACGGTGTCCCTTTGCCTGATCCTACCTTATATCAGATTTTAGTGGGCAAACTTTGTTTATCTTAATATTACTCAGTCCGACATTGCCTATGCCGCTCATATTGTCAATTAGTTTGTTTCGCCACTCATCGCTCATCATTGGTCAGTTGTTCTTCGTGATTTTGCACTATCTTTGTGGGTCCTCATCGAGTTTATTATTCTCTACTACTTCTTCTTTGGATCTTCGTGCTTTTTTCCGATGCCGATTGACCGGTGATGCTATGGACCGTAAGTCTACCAATTAGCTTTTGTGTTTTTTTTTTTTGATCGTTTCTTTATTTCTTGAAGAGCAAAAAGCAAACCGGTTGTTGCTCGATTTCATTGAGACGAGTATCGTGGCTATGGTTACTACCACTCATGAAATTGTCTTGCTATGCTGGTTGCTTTCCAACTTTAGTGTCTTTGTCCCTAGTCCTACTCCTATGTATTGTGATAATACTAGTACATTCAAATTGCTCATAATTCTATCTTTCATGAGCAGACTAAACATATTAAGATTGACTACCACTTTATGCGCCATCACTTATAGCTTCGTATGTTGTTCTTGCCCTTTATCTCCTCTACTATGCAAATTGCTAATTTCTTCAATTAAGCCTCATATTATCATGCTTTATTTGCTTGACAAACTCTCGACACTTCCTCATTGCTACATCATGAGTTTGCTCGGGAGGGGGTATAAGCATGCGGTGTATTAAGGGTAGTTTAGTCATTTGTAGCAATTAGGTTAGTATAGTGTCTTATATATATATATATTTTTGTAATTCATTTCCATTCAATTTTGAATAATATGGTACTTAGTTCCTAACTAAGTTTTCGGCTTTTGATAATATCTCGCTTATTTGGGCCACGTAAATTCAGTCACCAAGATTTTTCAAATAATACATCAAAAATATTAAAACTAAAATATAAAAATTCTAAAAATCTTGTCCTACATCGCTTCTTTTTTGAAAGAACTCGCCATCGAAGTTCATATTAGAGATCCGCCATCATCTATGCCAAATAAAAGAGATAGTTGAATACTTGTTTGTCCTCTTCCAAAAATTATATGCAAGAGAAGTCACTTTTTGAAAATTATTCTCTATATGCTTCAACCCAAGTTGACAAGATCAATTAGACAAGCATTGAAAATCAAATTAAATTCCTTCATACTAAGAAAATCAACCAAATTTACTTTATGTAGAACTTGCATGCTCTCTTGATGTTGCACCATCTCAAATTCAATTGATCCTTCAATTATCAACCTTGAATATCAAGTGTAGCATCAACTAATTTCTTTGTTGTGTAATCACGCATGTTGTATTATCTCTTCTTTTTATTTTCTTGTTACCGGGCTCAATTAGATCTCCTTTTCTTTTTAATATTTTATGATTTTTTCTTAAATTACCATGTGTTGATGCATTATCAACATTTGAACAAGACTTTGTATCTTCTTTTATTAGTTTTACAAACAATCTCACTACAAATAATATTTGATGAATTCTTTTATTTTGCAACTATAATTTCATTGCAAATTTTACCAACTCCATGAAAGTATCTTGATTTGTATATGACAATATATCTTCATGATCATGAAAGTAAAATTTTGTTGCTAAATTTTTTTATTATTAACCATGAATGAATTTTGTCTTTACCTTTGCAAACTCGATAATCTTGTAATCCATTTCACCACTTCAATCGTGACTTTTATCAAATTTGTAGGATGTAAATAAAACCTTTTTTCATGAGGAATCTTCATGAATTCAAAGAAATTTTCAAAATCAAGGAACCAATCAAGAAAATCTTCTTTTTGAAGCTTACTTGAACTGTTAAAATATGAAATTTTTGCAAAATAACGTAAGCTAGCAGATTGGCCTCGGGTGAATCCTTCAGTGCAATTGTTGTCAACTCTTAGTTGCTTCTGGTTGACGATTAGTCCCAAATCAGCAAGTAGATTACAAATGTCATTGCGAAGTTCATGCTCCTCTAGCTGATGTTCCTCAATCGCATCCCATATGACTTCCACCCTATGATCAATGTCAATAGGGATTGTGTGTTCTCCATTGTCTTGTGTCATTAAGCTAGGTGAATCCATGCTCTGATACCATTTGACGCAGTGGAATACACGGGGACTAGATATCGTTTTAGTAGACAAAAAGGGGTCTTAAATCCATGAGAAAAATAGAACATTGAATCCATAAGAAAAGAAAAATATCTTAATATTATTCAATAAAAGTTGAATAAAATTTTTCTTTGCCATGATGCTTACTGTAGACACCCTATTTTTAACCGACCTTAAGACTCAGACGCCATCGATTGAGCGCTCGGTGATTGCGCATGTTGTGCTCGCTTGAAGTTTTGGAGTTTTTGGTCAATGCCTTGCCTCCTGCCTCCGAGTTTTTGTGCTGGCTTAGTTTATGGGACCAAGCCTTGTTTCCTTCCTTGAGGGAGGAAGAGGTCTTAGAGACCACTTTTGTGGTCAGAGACCACTTTTTCTTGGAGACCGCCGATTTTTGGAGCCTTGCCACGCCTTGTCTCAGGACTACTTAACGTTTTCCGCTTACGTGGTTTTTGAACCACACCTTGTTGCCTCTCGCTTAGAGGAACACCGTGGTCCAAGAGACCACCTTTTTGTGGTCAAACCACTTTTGATGCCTCAGAGACTAGTTTTTGAGGCCCCGGCCGCGCCTTGCCTCCCTAACTCTTGTTCAGATCCCTTTGGTTTGTTTTTGCACAAACCTTGTTTTCCTTGTTTGAAGGTGGTACAAGGGTGGGAGACCGTTCTTCCCTGAGACCACTTTCCTTCCCGCCAATGAAGTTTTTTGGTCACTAACCGGTTTTCTTGGTCTTTGTACTCACCTTTCGGCCCACCACCACACCACCACCTTGCTTTTAGTGTGCACCATCTCCCCCATGGTCCACCACTTTCTTTCCTCGGCTTTCACCACTTCCACTAGTCACCGACCACAAAGAAGTAGCTTCGACCAACGACCACTTCAAGTGGTCCGCAGCCTTCAAGACTTTTTGGAGATATTTTTTCACTATAACAATTTGAGGGCATTTATGATCCTCCATACACGTGTATGGTGATGGCTTTAGGCCTAAGCTTGTCTAACAAGTTTAACCTTTCTTCTATATAAGAGAACCTCCCTCCCTTCTCCTGTGTTCAAAATTTTGTGCTTAAGAGATATAGGTACACATTTGTTCTACTCTTGCTCTTTTTGCTTCACATTTGTGCTTCAAAAGTGCCTTTTTATCACACTTTAACACACAAACACACACTCAAACACTATACTCTTGTTGCCGAGGCTCTTGAGGTTGGCTTTGGAGTCTTGGATTGGTTTTGATTCAAAAGAGCTGGAGTTGTGCCTTTGAAGGTGCTCTTCAAGGGTAAGCTTCTAACCCTTTAAATCCTTATTTTGGTTTAAGCTTTAAAACCTATTTTCATGCTATTTTTGGCTTAACTTTAAACTATAAAATGTTCTGATTTTCAAGGCTTAACATGTTTGTTTAAGGTCTCTTTGTGTTAGGGGTAGTTCACCCCTCTTGTGCCTTTGTTAGGCCTTGTTTTGAACCTTCCTTCTTAAGCTATTGGGACCACCTTGTTTTGTTTTTCTCACCATCAAACTCAGAGAATTTGTGGTGGAGGGGAATGGTGTTTTGAGAACCCAAACAGGAGAGGGTCATCCCCTCTCCTTGTGTTCTTGAATGCTTGCTTTGTATGCCTTATATTTGAGCATGTTTGTTAAGCGATGTTGGCTATGTCTTAGCATGTATTTGGGGATTATTTTGACATGGCATACCACCTGCTTTTGACTTGGTTTTGTCATCTCATGCATGCCTTATACACTTGTTGTGTAAATCTTGCAAACTAACTTTGTGTGCTTCCATGAAGTAGTATGTCTTTTCTAGCTTGTTTTGAGTCCATCTCAAGATGTTCTTGGTGTTGTTTTTGCCATGATATACTATGTTTGGTTTGATAGTCCCATGCATGCTCCATGCACTTGTAGTGCAATTCCATGAATTAGCCTAATGTGTATCATGGTTTAGACCCTATTCTAGCATGATTTTGGCTTAACTCTAAGAAGCTTTTTGTCCATGTTTTAGCATACTCTAGCTCCGATTTGTGTTGTTTTGGTCATGCATGCCATGCTTTGTAGGAGATAGCTATAATGCATTCTAGCTTGTTAGCTTTTGTGTATCAAGTCTACTAGCATGCATTGCTTTGGGCTATTTGAATGATTTGACATCATTTTTATGTGATTTATGTATGTTTCATGTTCATGCATTCACATCTTTCACTCTTTTGATGCTTTGGAGGGTTGGTCCTTATGCCTTTAAACATGAGTCATTATGTATGCCTTTTATGCCTAAGGTCATGAGCTATCATTTCAATGGGTATTTGGGATTATTTTGCCATAATATAACTCTGATTTTTGTTGGTTAAGTCATCTCATGCTTGGTCTTGATAGGTGTAGTGTAATCCTCCCTTTTGGCATTGTATGCACCATGCCTTATGCCCTTCATGCTAGCTTGTTTTAGCTTCTGTACATGCATGTTTTAGCTTCTGTACATGCATATTTTAGACTCATTTTGACATGCTCTAGGACTATTTTGGGTTGCCTTAGCTATAGAGCAAGTGATTATGCTAGTTTCAAGCTTTGAGCACCATATCAAGCTTGATTTGTATCATGCGACGATTTGGCATCATTTAACATGACATTTTGAGCATATAGGATCGCCATGTTCTAACTTCTTTTCACTCTTTTGAATGCTTTAAAGTGTTACGATTGTTGCCTTGTTTGTGGCCCAGCATTTATGCCATCTTGCCTAAGTCCTCGAGCCCCATCTCAAAGATGTTTTGGTCTTTTTGTTTAGACCCATTTGAGCTCTCCTCATTCCATGATTGGTTCATGCATTTGTGCCAATTGCATGTCCCTAGAGTAGTCCTCTCCGCTAGCTTTAATGCTTAAGAACCTTGCATGCTTTGTTTGTGTTGTTTGAATGATTTGGCATCATTTCATACTTTATTTTAGTATATATAGTGTTGTTACACTTCCATATTTATCACCCTTGAGCACTTTGAGGGTCGTGCTTTTAGGCCTAGTTGATGTGCCAATGCATGCGCATGCTTGTATATGCTTTTGTGCCTTTCATTTCTTAGCATTATGGTCCAATGCTTTTGGGCATGGTCGAGGTCCTGGCCCAATATCTTGCTTAAGTCCATTTAGCATGTTTATTTGCATGTTGCTTACATGTTTATGTCACATTGCATTGAGTATGCCATGTTGTTCTTAGTATTGTATTGTATGCTATGTTGTTGATTGCATTGTGCATGCCATGTTACATTGCATTGAGTATGCCATGTTGTTCTTGCATTGTGTATGCCATGTTGCATTGCATAGAGTGCATGTCATTTGCATCAAAGCGCATGCCTTACATTATGTTTAGAATGATTGAGTTGCATTGCATGTTTGCATGCTTGAGTTGCATTGGTATTTGTTTGGATTAGGTGTTAGTCCAAACATTTAGGAACGAGGACGTTTCATACTTGAAGTGATGAAACGCGTCTCAATTCTGGCCGCCAATTCTCTTAATCATACATGATAGAGGTCAAGGTCTTATGTGTTTATTTGTGCATTCATTTTACATTGAATTGTGCAATTTAGCTTCTGCCATCATGTATCGAGATGGATTGATGTGGTTTGCGGTCAAGAACCGCACTTTTGAGCTCATGAAATGATAGGGAGAGGGTTATGCACACATATCTTGCAAATACATCGCCATGCTCTTTTGCTCTCTCTATAAAGAACCGAGAAGTGCAAAGAATGTGGCTTTGGGTCAATTCGACTGAACCAGCCGTCGCCACCACTTTTTCTCGTCTGCAACGATGGAAAGTGGTCGGTTAGCACAAGAACACGCCTAGGTGGTCATTATGTTCCCTGCAGTTCCTATGGTGGAGTTGAAGCTTTGTGGAGCTTGGTGCAAAGTTCTGAGAATAGTTGCAAAATGAGGCAAATCGTAGCACGATTGGATTTCTCGAATAAGGAAAACTGAGCATGCATGCACTCCTCTTCCCGAGGACCTCTTTACCGCTTTCCTTAGCTAGTTTATGCTTTTGTTCTCAGATTAAAGTAGTTAATGCATTTAGTCGCTTATTTGTGTTGTGAATAACTAGTTAGTTAATTAGCTTAGTTTGTACTTAATTAGTTAGCTTTAGTTAGTTAGCTAGTTTTGTGATGTAATAATTAGTTTAATTAGCTTAGATTAGCTAGTTAGCTTCATGCGTAATTCTCCAGCTTTCGAGAAGGCCAACTGTTGTAATAAGCTGTTGCGCGTGTGTAATGCATGTCTTCTAACTCCCATTTCTTTTTCTCCCTTTTTACTTAATTGCTTTCGGCGGTTAGGTTTTAGGGCATATTTCTATTATCATACCTTTATACTCTGTACGCGGCATCCATTCATCTCGCTTTTGCATGCATCGTGCCTTTATACATCATACTAACTGCATTGTATTTCAATTCCAATTTGAATACATGTACCAAGTTGCATTCATATGCCATTCTAGATAGCTTTCATTTCATTCTTAGTTACATTTCTCGCATGTGTTGCATTAGCCATCTTAATATGAACTAGGATCATGCATGATTTCTAACTAGTTCTCCTGCTTTTGCCCTCCTGAGTACACTATGAGTGTTTACGCTTTTAGCATATCCGCATGAGATATGTATATGTTGCCATATGTTAGGCATGTTTTGCCATGATAAGCTAACCGCTACTAAGTGATTAATTGCTTGAATGTCTACAAGAAGGTTGGATTGCTTGAATTGTAACAATTCATCAAACCCAGACATTTTAAGCCCACTTAAGGGTGGCAAAATCTACGCTCTTAGCTTTACTTGGCGTATGTAGTAGCAATTCTAAATCATTGACAAACAAACTAACATGAAATATTTTTGTTCCAACTTAGGGCGATCTAGTCTATACTTGTAATGTTGTACTGATCACATAGTAATTCTAGGTTAATAACCGAATAAGAACACATGTGCTTTTCAAAACAAAAATATCATGATAGTAAAGGCCCCATCTTTTGATCTCGCTAACGGGTAAGGTGTTCATTGCATGACCTTCTCTCGTACTCATCAAGTTTTGAGTCGAGGCAACTTTGGTGATGACTTTATTATGTGGCCTTTAGGCACCCAGTCGTAGTTTTCAAATTCTCCAAAATAAAACATTTAGGTATGGCATTTCAGATTCCGCAAAGCACCATGTTTGGCACTTCTTTATAAAAATCTCACTTTTCAAAACGATCCTGGTCGATTACTGGACTCTTTGGTGATTTATCGGCTCGCATTGCACTTGTCAGGAGATTAGATTCGGAATCGTGACATTGAGTCTCAATTGTAGTAGCTAAATAACAAAATACCATTCGCGCTTCGCGACCCAGGGGAGTTCTTCAAGTGCCTACACTTACATGGCTATTTATAATAATGTAAACCTTAGAAAACAAGTATTCGTGGACATCAAGAAAACTCAAATTAGGAAATAATAAACTAATCTAATTCTTGGAAAATAAGAAACCTAAGAAATTAGAAAAACAAAATCAAAACAAATTAAGAAACCTAATAATTCTAAAATATTTATACTAAATTACAAGAATCCTAATAAAATAATATATCAAAAAATATTAAAACTAAAATATAAAAATTTAAAAATTGGGGGTTTTTTATTCTCCTTGTTGGCAAATTTTGGATTTGGTGATAAATGGATCAGTTGGCTCACTCTACAGATGAGCTCTTCTCCTTACCTGCTGCATGAGTTTCTTCTCCTCATGCCTTAGGCAAAGGGATCCAGCAATATCCCTTTCTCCTATTCAACATTGTCAGGGCCAAGGTTCGAATTTATTACTTGAAGAGCAAAAGAAATTGGTTTATTTAAAGCGGGTCAAGGTTGGAACAAATAAGGCAAAGTATATCTCACTTTACGGCTTTGCCAGGATGACACCATTATTTTTGTAAGGCAAATTGGGAAGAGACCAGAATTTCAAAGAAGAGAATACCGAGGTGTTTTTGGAAGTTATGTCTAGGGCTTCGAAATTAACTTCTCACAAAAAGTAGAAAGTGGTGTGGGATTGGTGTTGAGAGATAATCTTGTTAATGAGTTCGCAAAGAAATTGAATTGCATGAGTCAAGCTTCCCTTGAAGTACTTGGGGGCTACCTCTTGAAGCAAATCCAAAGAAACTAGTAACATGGCAACCAAGAATGAAGTGTTAAGGTTTAAAAAAAACCGGCCATCTTGAAAGAGGATTACGCTTTCTTTTGTCGGGCAAAGTAACTTTTAATAAAATCACTCTTGGCTAATTTACCTCATTTATTACATGTCTATTTTTAAAGTGCCTAAGGGAGTGGCTACTGAAGATTAATAGGTCGTTGCAAGCTGCTTATTTTGGGAGATTCAAACAAAAAGAAAGTGCATATGGTTAGTCGGGAGGGTGGTAACTAGCCCAAAAGCCCATGGGAGGTCTTGGTGTGAGAGAATATTACAAAAGTGGATGATTTCTTGCTCTTGGAAATGGTGGTGAGATATGGGGTTGAAGACATGTCACTATGGAAACAGATTTTATGTAGTAAATATGGTTTTTTCTCTCGAGGTAGGTAGGTTACCATTTTAGAGGGGTTCGTGTGGTTTCTACAAAGGTAGCAGAGTATTACATGAATATTGCTTATTCTAACCCACAACTAGTTGAGTTCTTGGCTGAAAATGCAAGAATTATGGTTAGAGACGGAGAGAATTAAATTCAAGTGACAGATGGTTTAGAAGCATAATCCTCAAAAAGGAGTTTTAGATTGTTTAATATTTCAGTGATATGGAGGTATTCTATGAATCAAATTAGTCTGAGTAATTCTGCCAATTGGGTTTTGGAGTTTAGAAGACCTTTGTTTGCTTGGGAAATGGAAGAGGTGGGAAGGTTGGATGTTCTCGGTCAGTAGGAGGCCCCAAATTGTTAGAGAATTAGTGAAGGATTCCTCGAGGTGATAGCATCTTCATCCTGGTTGTTTTCTATAGCTTCAACTGGAGATGGAAAGTTGAAGATAGGGACTCCGTGACTCATAATCTCTCGAAGTTAGTATAGGGAAATGTCGCCTCCAAAAGTGAAGTTTTTCCGTTGGTTAGCTTAAGCGGATAGAATCAAAACATCCTGCCTTCATGCAAAGAATTGGAGTTTTAAAAATGATAATGCTAGTATTCTGGTATGTTTTGTAGAAATGAGATGTAGTCTTTAAACCATATTCTTCTTCATTGCCCAAAGATTTGGTATATTATGGTCCGGTGTGATAAAATGATGGGATCTATGGATGGGCAAATACCGGATCAATGGCCGAGGTATCACAATGGCGGATGGAGTGAGGATGAAGAAAAGGAAGAGAAAATATGGAAGGTTGTGTCAGCTCTAATTTCGATGTGGTCTGTGGTAGAAGATGAGAAATGAGGTGATGCTTAATGGTGAAACATTTGGTGGTTGATGAATGCTTAAACCGATAAAACAAGAGTGGCATCATGTAAGTGAGAAGTGAGAGTGAGGATTTTCAGTATTAATATCTCAAGACATGATTTGGTGGCTAATAATTCAAAACAAGCTTTGACATCGCTTAAAGTAAAGGTACTCATGGTCAGCCGCTTTTGATGTCGGGCCGTTTTATTTGTTTTAGGCCAATTTGATGTCGCTGAAGGGATGCCGCTTGATTGCTACCAGCTTTTGGTCATTGAGCCAGCGATGCCGAGTTATTTCTCGGGTCTCAGATGGTTATATGTAGCTTAGTGGGGATTAGTTTATTCCTTTAGTGGTGCTTTTGTTTTCCATATATTGTTTTCTTTTTTCTTTTCTTGGACTGCTTTGATTGGTCTCTCTCCGTCTCTGGGGTTAAATGTTGTCATATATGATCGCCAGAAGCCTCTTCAGTTGCCAATCTAGTCGGGATTGTTGTGGTTAGCTAATGCTCGAAGCTGCACTTCCTCTTTATTGATATATATATGCTCTTCCCTTTGTATATAGCTTCTTTCATCAATAAAGTTTTTTATTGATAAAAAAAAAATGGTTCTTCTAAAATCGCCCACTTTTGAACCCATGCAAAAAGTGTGACATTGGACTTCGCAGTTTCTAACCTCTTTATTTGACCTTATAATGAATTAAATCCAATTAAATAATTCATCTTTCTTTCTTCAGATCCCATATCAAACCATACTTGTAATGATATGTTTTGTTTAGCTACCTAATGTGCAAGTTTTGGAAATATTTGATGCTTTTCATCCTTCATTTCTCACAATCACATGCAAAAATTCTTAATGTAAATAAAAAAAAATTTGTTCAATAATAAATACCATGTAAGTACATTTTAAGGATTTGTTTGGCTTAATTTTTTCCCCCACCCTCAAGTATCTTCATGATTTCTCAGAAAGCATTACTTTCTTTTCCTTTCTTTAATCGTGAAAATGAATTAGATTTTATAGGGGTGAAAGGAAATAATTTTATGGCCAAAGATTTCCACTATTCATAACACAATGACTCAATTTTGAAAGTGCAGTGTCTCAAAATTGGTCGATAAATCGCATCTTTTACCCACATGTCGATTTGTGGGTTTTAGGAGTTACATATGCTACCAATGTTGATTTACTTTTTACCCAGGAATTCCCAAGTCGAAGGAGATGATTACCTTATTTCTCAGAGGCGATTAGCCAGTCTTCCAAAAATACATGATTAGGTTGGATCGCCTTTTTTTTTTTTTTTTTTTTTTTTAATCAGCGCTTAAAAAAATAATCTCGCTCGGTGACATTTAAGAGATCATCTCCTTTTGAATGCCAGGTTTTGTATTCCACTTCTGTCGACTTCTCTTCTTTCCTTTGAGACTCGATTTTTACACCTCACCAATTAAGCTTACTTGGGTGTGCTCTTAGCATAAGGCCTGGTTACACTTTGCAGATGGGCTTATAAGAGCAAATCTAATACTTTTATTAAAAAATTTACTAAATTGAAAAGTAGAAATTTGGATAAAAAATTGGATCTCTATATAATATACTTAAAAATTTGATCTCGATATAATATATTCTAATGGTTTCATCAAATTCGGCTAGTCATCCCATGAGAGTAAATTTTCATCAAATTAATCTAAAAAATCAATTGTCTAGGAGGTTGCCCAATCTTATCGCTCCCTCAACTACCTATAAAATTTGATGAAAGGATAACGCCTATTTGATAAAAATATTGCTCTATCTATTTGATACCAATATAATGAAACTATTGGAATACCATTTTCATCAATTTTTTTTTTATCAAATTTTAAATTTAATAAAAGATCTTAAATTTAAATGTTAGAGATAACCTTAATCTAATATTTTATGTAATCTCCTAGTAAGTTGGTCAAGCTTTTGCAAATTTCCATACCCTTGGTGACAAAGATTTTTTCGACCAAGATAATAACAGCTTTAATATTATCTATAACATTAATGTACCAAAAGTTCTTATATTAGACTATGAGAAAGTGCCTCAAATTACATCAAGAGAGTTTTGTGATTGAAAATAAGATTGTTATAAAGATATATCATGTAATTTGATCTAATTTAATTTATTACCTTGTAAGCATTTGGTTTTTCTCTTGTAAACAATCATATATATCAAATACTTTTTTTGGGGTACATCGGAAATTAATATAACAAATATCATCTTGGTGTTTGCAATGCCGAGTAAATTTGATATTAGCATTACGTGTAACGTAAACAAAAATAAATAAATAAATAAATGAAACTTAAGCGCAGGTAAAGAGAACCACAATGCGAATGCAATATGGGACCCACCTCGCTTGACGTTTAAGCCGAATAAATCGTGATTTAATTCACGGAGAACAACATTAAGAGAGGATTATTGGTCAGGAAACGTATTTGCGAAAAAGATGTGATTCATAATTTTATCTCAAATGATTGAAAATATAAGAAGATATAATATAGGAAAACGCAAGTGAGCTCGATGAGTCTAAATTTCGATCTCGAATACCGTAAAACGACATCATAATGTTTTTTTTTATTTATATTTGGAATCAACACACAGGAGAAAGAGGAGAGAGCGAGAGAGATGTAGAGAGAGAGAGAATTGAGGAGATGTACAGAGAGATTTGAGGCCACTATGATGGCTTCTAGCGTTACATTTGTAGCAACGGTGATAAGCAATTAAGGGCGACGGTGATGGTGGGTAGGTATGCATCCAGAGTCGCGACTGCTTTTCTTTTTTTTTTTTTTGTTTTTTTTTTTTTTGGCTCGAAGATGGAGATGATGTTGATGATGGTGATCGACTGATGAAGGATGTTGTTGTTGATGATGATGTGTTGAAGATGGAGATGATATGTCATTGATTTTTTTTTTTTCCTAGTAGATCCAGATCACGGGTTTGGATTTCTTGGGTGGGTTTGTGATGGGTTTCAATTTTTGTGGATTTGAATCAATTTTTGTGTCTAATTTGTCAGGTTGAAGGAAAAGTGGGTTTGATTTGATTTCGAGATCTTCTTCTTCTTCTCTCTCTCCTCTCCTCTCTTCTTCTTCTTCTTCTTTCTTCTTCTAGCAGTACTCTTCTTCTTTTGCACAAACGAAGAAGGAAGATGGAAGATGGAAGAAAAGAGAATAGGTAAAACCCAAAACGACGCCAGTGGTTTGAGATTTCGTAGATTCGAGCTTCCTGATTCGGGATTGGCTATGTAGGGTCATATAATATATGATGACACGTAACATTTTAAGAATATTAAATAATTTTTTGCTTAACATTACTATTTGATGATGGGTTGCTCAAGAAGAGAATGTAAATAGAAGATCTTATAAGTGTTTGGGAACATATTAAAATTCCTTTGGTGTAGTCAAGTACGCTTTGGGCACCTATCACTCTTCTTGTTACTTGAGTGAAACACCATTAACAATTGCTTTACTCTTTCTTCGCTTGGCTCTTTGTGTTTTATTGGTACCTCATGAGGTTTAAACAATCACCATTACGGTTTTGCTAATAAATTATTCTTAGGACTTAAAAAATTAAAAAAATAAAAATTATTAATATATTTTTTTTCACTTCAAATTTAATTACATCTTTTTACTAAAATTAATACACTTCTTAATATTTTTATATATTTTAAAGAAATTTTTTATATATGGTTCAACATTAAACAATGCTCATGAGATATTTGTTTAGCATTTATCAAAAATTATGTTTGTTAGGTTTTTATGTAATTAGTAATCCCGCTTTTAATAAAATTCATTTCAAGTATAATTTTATTAAGTTCGCTTCTTTATTTCAATAAGGTTATGAGTGTTTACAGATGTGAATCTAATCTGAATTGTTGCCTACAAGAGGGGTTTGTGATTTTAGTCTTTTATATTTGTCACTACCGAATTATGTACCTGAGAT